>CAUYLG010000557.1:0-52137 GCA_963573385.1 Cacajao melanocephalus
ATTTTGTTTTGTGCCTGGTAATTTTTAATAAATAATACCCACCCCGTCCCTGGAAAAATATCCGTTTAATTTTTTTTTTTTTTTTTTTTTTTGAGACAGTCTTGCTCTGTCACCAGGCGCCAGGCTGGAGTGCAGTGGCACAATCTCAGCTCACTGCAACCTCCGCCTCCCGGGCTCAAGCAATTCTCCTGCCTCAGCCTCCCGAGTAGCTGGGACTACAGGCATGCGCCACCATGCCCAGCTAATTTTTGTATTTTTAGTAGAGACGGGGTTTCATTATGTTGGCCAGGATAGTCTCGATCTCTTGACCTCGTGATCTGCCCACCTCAGCCTCCCAAAGTGCTGGGATTACAGGCATGAGCCACGACGCCCGGCAGATGTGAATTTTTATAGTACCTTGATATATAACTCATCCCAGCCTATAAATTTGAACCTAGTTAGAGTGTTCAGGTCCTTACTTACCAAACCTATAAAATAGAATCATTTGGCTGGAAGGAAACTTTCTGATCATCTCATCCAAATACCCCCTAAGAGTGACTTAGGGAACAGTAAGGCAGTGATTTCAATTTATCTTAAATTATTGGTGGAACCTTGATTCTAGACACTTTTAAAGTAATAAGGATTTAAATATGAAATCAGGATCTGAGGCTGACCACAAAACGAACAGGGAAAGTACAGATGTGTGTTGGTAAATAATGTTTCACTATTGCTATTTTTTCTGAGACTCAAGATAGCACAGGAGAGATCGGTCGACACTCTGTGGAGACTTTTATTCACATCCAAAAGAAACTCCAGGAGCAGGTTTTACTCCTGGCTGTACCTCAGGACTATGAGTAGAGTGACATAAGATTACGGTTGCATGGGACTCATGTCAGACTTACTGCTAGGATTTCCCTCCCCTCAGTAGAGAATGCTAATTGAGAATTCATTCAAACTTTTGGCTTGCTTTATTTAGTTATGCCAAAGGAAAAAGCAGAAAAAAATAACATTGGACATGCAAATTACAATTTTTTTAAAAAGGCCTGCAATTCAAAAGCAGTGTTTTCAGAACTACTTTTTTCCACCTATAAAATAAAGTTTTGACCAGAGAAAGTCTTATAAAGTCGCTTCTGAAGTTAATCACCAAAAAGTAAAAATACAGAGTATTAATTTTAAGTTGATCCATGTCTGGAACCAACCTTTCAGAATTCAATTATAAACTTACATATATCTGTTCACAATACTTACATACCTAAATGCCACCCCATTGAAGTTTAAAGCTCTGATATTGACAAAAATATTCTTCCTGCAACAAACTCCAAAGAAACACTGGTTCTTATTGCCAGGATGTGACTTTTAATTATAAATCTTTTACTTTTGTACTGAGAAGTGAGAACAGTACAAACTCCGACAAAACCATTATAAGAAGAACAACTATAAAACACTTCAAGATCATTAAATAAAAGGTGCCTATAAACACAAACTCTGAAGCTACAGCATTATAACTACAATAACCAATATAATAAGAACATTTTTCTTTTGTTTTGCAAAATCAGTTGCTGAAATAAGTTTCCCTATTGAAAAAGTTGATGAATTAATTCTTCTTAAGCTTAATCCAATAAATTTATCAAATACCCTCTTTCCCACAGTAAGCAGCCTCCTATAACTGACTGCCAAATGAAGATGCTGCTACTGAACCACTGTCTGTGGACAGAGCGTTCTAGAGCTTTACCTGGAGATCACCTGGGAACCTTGTTTAAATGCATGTTGCTAAGACCAACCCCATAGAGATTCCAGTTCAACATCTTTGGGTGGGGTTGGGAGCTGGCGGAGCCAAATATCCACATTTTTAATGCATACCCCAGGTGATTCTGAATGGTGATCATGAAACGCACACTTGGAGAAACTGTGAGATACCGAGAAGCCTTTGACTTGTTTCACCTGTTGTGATTTTTACTGATTGACTTGCACTCTCTTGCCCGACTTCCTTCTTAACCGAGTGGTTCAAAAACTTGGCTGAGTGTTGGAATCATGTGAGAGCCAGACCTCACCCTCAAAGATTCTGAGTAAATTAGTCTAGGGGGAACCCACCTCCATGAATTTTTGTAAAGCTCCCCAGGTGTCAGTCCAGTTTGAAGATGTCATCAGTAGTCTGCAAACCAGCTGTAACTGGCCCCCGGGCACACTCTGCTAGCCTCATCACCAAGTTGGAAGTACCTGAGCCAACTGCTTGTTAGGGTGCCCAGGGCCAAGACCCCAACTTCAGGAGACAACAAAATCACAGAGATTACAGACCTTCATGCTAAACAGAGAGTGGCCCTTCTGAACTGAAGCCTCCCCATCCTGGACACAGTCCCAGAGAGGCCCTCTGGGGACACTGCTCTTTACTTTCCACAAAAAGAAATCCAAGCCCAATCAAATAAGAGGGCTTTCAATCAGAGAAAACAGGATTTTCCTCTAGTAAAGGAGGGTCCTGCTCCCTCATGAGAACTCTTCTGTTTTAGCTAGCCAAAGCAAAGAAAGAAATAATAAATACTAAAGTACTGATTTATTAAATTATATATATTATTATTTATTAAATAAACATTTAATAAATGCTTAAGATATTTATTTATATATTTATTCTTGCCTACTAAAATGGAAGTTTTCATAAGGCTGAAGGACCTCCTTATCCAGAAATATATATATATATATATATTTGCGTGTGTGTGTGCATATATATATAGTATATATATATATATACCCTATCATTTTGTTTTATATATACCATATATATGTATATATGGTATTGAAAAAGTAATGCAAACAACTCAGAAGTGTAAGAAGCAAAATTAGGCCAGGCGCAGTGGCTCACATCTGTAATCCCAAGCACTTTGGGAGGCCGAGGCAGACAGATCACTTGATGTCAGGAGTTCGAGCCCAGCCTGGCCAACATGGTAGAACCCCATCTCTACTAAAATACAAAAAAATTAGCTGCACGTGGTGGTGCACGCCTGTAATCCCAGCTACTCGGGAGGCTGAGGCAAGAGAATCGCTTGAAATTGGGAGGCAGAGATTGCAGTGAGCCAAGATTTCACCACTGCACTCTAGTCTGGGCCACAGAGTAAGACTCCATCTCAAAAAAAAAAAAACAAAAAAGTAAAGTTAAACAGTCTCTCCCATCCTCTCAAAGGCACTCACTAGTACTTGGCGCAAATCCTCCCAGAACTTTTCAAAATACTGACATATATGCATAGGGTTGTTTCTTTAGGACCAAAGTGTACATATTGACATTCAGCATGATTTTTAAAACTTAATACTATACCCTGGATATCCTCCTTGGTCAGAACCTGCAGGCTTGTCTCATTCTTCGTTAATGGCCACTTTATTCTCCATAATATCCATGTACCAATTTAAGCATTTCTCCTACTGGTGGATGTCTGGATTATCAACAGTGTTCCGGTCCTTCAGACAATGCCATGATGAACATCCTTAAACACCGAGCACAGCCCCCTCCTGGAGTGAACACCCCTCTTTGCGCAACTGCACAGAAGTTGCTTGGAGAAGGCAAAAGATATGCCCTGGAGTTAAGCTGAAAGGCCTGCCCCAAATGACGGTTCCTTTAGCATAGTTCTTGGTCTTGCAGCTCCCCTTGGGGAGAGTTTCCTGACCTGTTTGTAGAATTCAGCTCAGACCAATAAACCTGGACTGAGCGCCCGCTAAGTACTCAGCCCCATGCTAGATGCTAGGGATACAACACTATGTGGGACGTGGTCTCTGTCCTCAAGAAGCTCTGCCATAATGGCGGGTGTCAAGTACCAATGTAGTAATAGAAGCAACTGCACAGGGAGAGCCAGGGTGAGCAGAATGGACTCACCAGCTCCTGATCTGAATGTCTGCTCAGACATTCACTAATTATGCTCCCAGAATTAGCTAGCTGCTGTCTCAAAACCTGTCTAACTTTCAAGGATGACATCACTCTAAAACACCTCAAACATTGCTCCTCTGGGAGATATGCTGACTGTACATCTTGCAAAAAGCCAATAAATTGTATATCACACACACATATATACATTGTGTATGTGTGCACTGAACACACTAGAAGTGACAAACCAGTCTCATGCATGGATGTTGCAGTACCCATCACCTCAGATGGAAAAAACGTTTCCTTCTGTATAGTCCCATTCATCTGTCTTCAAGTTAGACACAAAATGCGTTTGTTCTCTAGCTGCAAAGAACTATGTATGGTTTACTATTTTGTATGTATCTGTCTGAAACAATGATTCAGTATTATTTTCAATAACTTTACAGGTGTTTCAAGTTTTTAAGATAGAATAAATAAAGCTTAAAGATTCTTCATCGGCTGGGTGTAGTGGCTCACACCTGTAATCCCAGCACTTTGGGAGGCCAAGGTGGACAGATTACCTGAGGTTGGGAGTTCAAGACCAGCCAGGCCAACATGGTGAAACCCCAACTCTACTAAAAAAAAAAAAAAAAAAAAATTAGCGAGGTGCAGTGGCACGCAGCTGTAATCCCAGCTACTTGGGAGGCTGAGGCAGGCAAATCATCTGAACCTGGGAGGTGGAGGTTGTGGTGAGACGAGATCGTGCCACGGCAGTCCAGCCTGGGTGACAGAGGGAGACTCCGTCTCAAAAAAAAAAAAAAAAAAGATTCTTCATGACTATGATGATCAATCTAATGTGTCTACTTGACTGGGCCACAGGTTTGCCCAGATACTTCATCAAATATTATGTGTGAGTATGTCTGTGGGGGTGTTTCTAGATAAGCTTAGCAGCAAAGCAGACGACCTTCCCTAATGTGGCCTTATCCAATCCATTGAAGGCCTGAATAGAATACAAAGGCTAAGGAAGAAAGAATTCTCTCTGCCTGCCTGATTGCCTACAAGTTGGGACACTGGTCTTCTCCTCAGGACTCAGACGTGGACGCCATCACTTTTATTGGTCTCATTCTAACTGCGTCTCCCAAACTGAGTAATGCTGATCTCCTCATTTCATTTACATTTTCCTCAACTTCCAACCTTACACTGTATGTTAGATTTCCTCCGAACTCTCTATTCAGTAGAATACGCTTCCCAGTGCCCACCCAAGTATAACTCTTTGTCCTGTCCACTGATGTATGGAAGTCTTCAGAAAGCAGGGCTGGTCCATATTGAGCACTCATTGACAATTTGTTGTCTGGCTAAATGAATCTCCCTGTCTCGCCCTTCTACATCCCAGGTCTGATTATATATCTGACAAGTGTACCAATTAAGGTTATGTGCCAAAAAATTAAGTTCTCTCCTTCTGATCACGATCGTACTGGTTATCGGGATGTTTGATCAGACCTTACAGCCATCTGCTCAATATAAGGGGAGAAGTTTTTAAGTTCTATAAAATTATTTTTGTGACCTATAATGCCAAGTAGTATGTCTATTTTCCAAAGTGTCTAGTTTCCGAACTTTTATCACTCGCTCAAGGCATTTTACATTCTTCAGCCTTGATGTGACAGCATTAACTTTGCCTTTACCCATGTTTTATTTCTGGTTTCTAAAAAGTGATGTGGCGTTTTTGTGCCAAGTCCCAGCTGTGCAATTTTGATGAGTAAGCATACTACTTGGCATTATCTGTTAATGAATATTGAGACTTAGAGTGGAAACCAATTTTGGAACAAAAGCCTAATGCTAACATTTTTCTTTTCCTTTGTGGGTGATTATTTTCTGTTCAACTTTTGTTACACAGCACTGTGATTTCTATAAGAACATACTTGGCTTCGAAAAGCTAAGATAGATTGACTCTCAGATAAACTTAAAAAGACCTTTTTCACTTCTCCCTTATGCTAAGGAGTTGTGCTGTTTTTCCTTAAACTACGCAAAAAGGAGAGAAAAACTTAAAAAGAGGAATCTGAGAAAGTCTGAAGGCTCCATTAGACCTTGGCAGAGACCCAAAGAGACCACCAGGCTTGCTCGTAAATGCACAGTGTCTAATAAAAATGCGATGATTATTATTATACATTTATTGAGCAGCAAAAATGCACTAAATTAAAAAATACATGCACTGTGTTTTTCATATCTCCGATGGGTGTGTAGAGACTGCGGCTGTTTGTTTTCCTCAGTAATTGGCACACCGTCCTCACAGTCCTGTGGCTGCCAGGGGTCACCACGCTGCTCACGTGCTTGAGGTTTCCTGTGGACCAAAAACTGCACCTAATGCCATCACCTCACCTTGGAACCCATAAATTATGGATCAGTTCCATTCCATGGATTGAGTCAGCGTGGGACAAGAAGGTTTCACAAGCCCACTGGATTTTTTTTTGTTCTCCAAAGGAACCAATTCAGTTGAGCTTTCGAAGCTGAGGAATTTGCTTCTTAACCCAAAGATCACATGCAAACGTGACTTCCTGTGCTACCCCTATTTCTGGTTTAGGAATCAGCATAGGTAACCACTGCTGTCTTAAGCAAATTCCCATTCTATTTGGAGAATAACAACAAAAAAATCAGCTCCTTAGGGAATTTTAAAACTCCCTCAATAACCATTACTTTACAAGCACGTTACGAACTCTTAGGCAAAGTGTTTAAAAAATACAGCAAATGTTTAACCAATGGGAAACCATAACTTGTATTTCAAACCAGAAATAGGTGCTTTACGAATTGCTTGCCATCTCTAAATTCTGCAATGAAAAGAATAAAATTCAGTCCATATACAGGACTTCTTTTAAACACCATGAAGTCTGCTATTTCTCTTTGAACCTCGTCCTCTTTAAAGCTACAAGTCACTGAAATGACTCAAACCAAAGTTGAGAATAACTGTTGCAGGACCCAGCTTGCCTGGACACTATTACCACAGCACACCTAAGGCCAGTCACTTGGAAGCTCCCCTCCCTTTTTGCACCTACAATTATTTTCATGCACAAATAATAGAAGTGAAGTTGGTCATTTGGGAGCTGAATTCAGCACTGGCTCCTCATTCTGACTGAATAAAGAATGATCTGGAGAAATCATATTTCATGAACAATTTTTGTGTCCGCATGCTACAGGGGAGACAAATGCTTAACCCTAAAAATATCAATCACAACTCTTTTAAAACTTAGTACACTAGATATATTTGTGATTTTATCCCATCCTTCACTCTGTTTTCTAAGATGACAAAGCAACAGCTACCATACATAGACAAACCCAAAACCACATCCAAAGTTTCTCATTTTTCTTTTTCTAAGCAAAAGTAACCAGACCTGAGTCGGTCAATGATCCTCAAGGAAAGAAAATCATCACAGTGGGAAAGACCTAGCTTATCTTTGTGCCCACCCAGTTGTTGTCTTAAGTTTTGTTTTCTTATATTAAAAACATTTTGTAACTCGGCCAGGAGCAGTGGCTCCTGCTTATAATCCCAGCACTTTGGGAGGCCAAGGCAGGCAGGTAACTCAAGGTCAGGAGTTCAAGACCAGCCTGGCCAACATGGTAAAACCCCATCTCTACCAAAACAATACAAAAATTAGCTGGGCATAGTGGTGCACACCTGTAGTCCCAGCTTCTTGGGAGGCTGAGGCGGGAGAATTACTTGAACCTGGGAGGCGGAAGTTGCGGTGAGCTGAGATCGTGCCACTGTATTCCACCCTGGGTGACAGAGAGAAATCCTGCCTCATATATATATATATATATGAACTCATTCAATACCTATATCTTTTACACAGAAGATATAGTCTCTAGACGAGTCCATATTATATCAAATTTAGCAATGTATTAAATTTAGCAAAAATAAATTAATCATATCACTTAGAGAGAGGGTTCCCATGACTAAAAATTAAGTGGTTCTTCTCAGGGCTAAGACCGGGGTGAGGCAAACAAGGTGCCTCTACTGCAAAATTTGAAAGGCCCTCTCTCCCTATCGGGAGCTGGACCTGCACTGGCATGACTCGGAGAGGGAGCACATGGGGTGCTTACATTTCGCCTGTGGGGTGCCTCGCTCTGGTGGCGCAAGTCCAGCTTCTGCTGGGGTCCAGTCAATGCTGCCATGATCAGGCAAGGCTGGTTATTCTAACAGATGAGGCAAAACCAACCATATCCTCAGGAGCCACCGGGAGCTGTCCTGTGGCCTGAAGATAAGGACTCTCCTGGGCAAGGACAGACAGCATCAGTTTTGCGAACCCAACCTTCCTTACGGACTCACATCAGGAGAATCCCCTTCTGTCTTTTGCCCCCCATTTTCCCTACTGAAGTGCTGCAGTTTGTAAACGTGAAATCAGAGGCTGGGGGCAGGCAAATGGTTCTGTCTACGACTTACTGCTCCATACTTGGTAAATGGAATGCGTGAAATCCGCAAGGGGCTAGCTTTGCAGAAGATGGGTTTTGAGAGACAAGAGAAAGCATGCGTCTTTTTTCACTCGCTGTTCCAACTCTGTTTTTGCAAATGGGAACAGGTTCGGGTCGCATGAAACGTGTTTGGCTTTCTCAGGAGCTCCTCAACCTCCAGGAGACGTGAAAAGCACTTCTAGCCAACAACGCAGAAGCGCTAGTCACTGAACGGACATTGTCGCAGGCCTGTTGTTGCTCAATGAGATTAGTCTCTAACTGATGCACACGGGTCTTATTGAAAAGGCTATTCTGTAATTGTTGCCATTAGCGAGGCTACCATTAGGCACTTGCCTAAAACTTCCTGGAGGGACTCACTGGAGGCTCCAGCAGCCGCGGTTCACTCATGCAGAACAGCGGGAGCTGCGCTAATTTCCACTCTCCCATCCATTAGGGGAGAGAAGCAGCTCATTAGAGGTCCTCCCCTCTCAACTCCAATTACCCTGGGATAATAACAAAACATGGAGCACACTAGAAACTCTCAGAGCTCCGCAGCCATTCCTCTCGTTCGTGATCTCTGCTGATTACATCCACAGAAATAAACTCGGGACCCCCAAATCTCCACACAGCCAAGCTTGTCGACATAATCGGCCATGTGAACGCCGGGTCACATTAATTTAAAGACTAAGCATTTCAATCTACATAGGAGACTTTCAGGGGAACTGCTTAACATAATCGCATAACACAGAAAGTTGTTTTGTTTTTACCAAGTCTTCTTCCTCTCACAAGGAAAGAAACTCTCAGCAAGATGAAGCAAAATCATTGCTCTCAAAAGTCTTAATATTTTATGTCTAACCTGTGCAGAAAACTGTAGAGAAATTAAACGCTAACCTGGATATCCCCTCTCACAAAGTCATATTAGTTCAGGAGCAAAAAGATTGGGAGGGTGGGGATACAGGGGAAAGGCTGAGAAAAAGAAAGAGAATTTTTCCCAGAAAAGCATAAAATTGCAAGAATCTCAACAAATTACATCTTCCTTTGCCAATGTATCATAGTACCGGGCATAACAGAGCCCTGGGCCGCAGGGACTGACTTTCGCACACTTTTATTCAAGGCTATTAAAATTTCACTTCTGCTTTCATGCTCTCTTATCTGCTTAGTTCATTATGTATGTAGCAATTCACACTAAGTTCAAAAGCCACCACTTTCTGATTTTCAGATGTCTTTATCCTTACTGGTGTCTGCCTCATCCCCAGGCCTACCTCTGGGACTGACAGCCCCCTTCTTATTTCTGGATGGGATCTGAGAAACTGTCATGGTGCTTGTCTGAACTTGTTAGTGGTAATGTCTCCATAGTGCTGTAATAAGCAAATGCATCATTCAATTGTCTCACTATTTTAAGTGAAGCAACCAGTTGCTTTCTGTGTTATGTAAACATTCTTTCAAATATGCAGAAGCATATTTTTAAGGGTATTATTTTACTGACAGGTCTTTTTCATGTGCACTAATGAACGAGACATTTTTACAGATAATCCAAATAGCATAGAGCTCATGTATTATAAGAACACTGTTAAAAGAAGCAGCGCTAACTTCATATCCCAAAGTCCTGATGGAAAAAACGATCACTGTTTGGAATGTAATAGAACCGTCAAAATTTTACACAAAGTCAGCTCTGCAAACAGCAAAACATAAGTCAGCCTTCTGTTTATTCTGTGCCAGTATTAAGACATAAATTGTTGCTTACAGATAAGAAAATAAAAACAAATAATAGAGGCGCCCTCTTGTGGAGAGAACCAACACTACCACTACAAAATTGCTGGCTTTCTCCAATTCAGATCATGTCCCAAATCATACACTCATTTTTAAACGCACTCATCTTCCTAATTATTGCTCAAGTAAACAGTTCTGCTACTAAACAAGGGGTTGTAATTTCACTTGCTCTCCTCAACGCCTGTGGCCTGCCTGGCAGCGACTCCTGAGGGTCTCACTTCAGGTTCTGCCCCTCTGGGGAGATACTGAAGGCACCAATGCCTTGTGACTACGTACCTAATGAACTGGTCTTTCTCTGTATTGTACATTAATTTTATCTTCATTATTTGGAAAAGAAAGCCTGCTATCAATAAATCTTGCAGTCATTTTCCTAAAAGCAGTAAGCGTGCTGTTCTTATGGTTGGAGAACAAGCTAGGATGAGCAGTGTTTCATAGCATTTATTATGATTTACCAAAATTGCTGAGCTATTTCTTTCTCTCCTTAGATGACAAGCACTGGAAAAGCAGAGATCCTTCCCTCCTTTGACTACGCACCGTCATGGCCTGCCTTGCATGGTTTCTGGCATACGGTGGGTGCTTAATAACTAGGTGTTGCACAAATAAATCCCATTTCCACATTCGAATTTCATTTGCTGAAAGCAGCAGCCCAGACAGCCACATACGCAGCAGTAGCGCGCACAGGGGAGTGGCAATGCAGAGAGGAACTGTGGCTGAGGTACCCCGGAGCTCCGCTTTGCAAACCGGGAACCGCGGGAGAGAGAGGAGGGAAAGGCCCGGGCGGCCGAACTTCCGAGGCTGAAGTATGACACATCCACCTCACTCTGCCACACCCAGACTTCAGTGGGCTCAGGCTCCCCTGGAGGGCTTGTTAAATGCAGGGTGCTGGGCCCCACCCCAGAGGCTGTGAGTCAGTGGCTCTGGCGAGAAGCCCAGAATGTGCATCTCTACCAAGTTTCCAGGTGATGTTGCCAGTCTGCAGACCACACTTTGAGAACCACTGATGTAAAGCTGGGCTTGATTCACATCCCGACTGCAAATAAGAAACATCTGGAGACTTCTGAAAATGCGAGACGGCCACACCATGTCCAGGACAACTGAAATCTCTGTGGGGGAGGCTCAGGCATTGGTCATCTTCAACCCCACCCCCACCCCACCTGGAAGAAAACGTTATAGACAGAAAGGCTTGGCCAAAGTCCGGGGCTCTGTGTATAGGTCATTAGTTTCATGGACAGAAACATACAATAACACGTCACTTTACTGCAAAGATTTCTACTACATTATCTCATTTGCACCTCAAACAATCCTGGGAGGAAAGGAAAGCAAAATATTAGCTCAATTTTAGAGAAGAGAACTGAGGTAATAAATGGCATCCCCTGGACTTAAGTCAGATGATTTCTTTTAAAATATCACCTTTAGAGTTGAATAAACTTGGAATAGAGGTCAGGGTCCAGCTGGGGAATTAGAAGCCTCTTGGAGAATTTAATAAACAGCTTGACTACAGAGGAAATGGAAGAACTGAGCAAAGCAATTCAGAGATTAGCAACACCAGGAAACTGCCACCAACCTGAAAAGCGCGGGAGGGGTGTCAGTGGCATCCAGGGTCACCTGGTGCTGCAGGACCTCTGATGGGCCTGGCAGAGCCATGGCAGAGAAAGAATAAAAGGGAGAGATTCACTGGCTTCTCCCTTCCTGCCAAGCTCCAACCAGTGTCTTCTTTTGGCCCAGCCAATGCAGAAGCCATCTGACCTGGAGCTTGGGAAATGCAGCCAGGCAGGCTCAGCAGAACCACGAGGGTCCTAGCACAATCAAGCCCAAAGCTGACCAATGGACTTGAATCTCAGGTCCTACCATGTAAACTGGGTAACCTCAGACAAGTTTCCGGACCTCTCAGAAATGGAATTCTTCACTCCATAAAATGGAGATTGTATCTAGATTAAATAATTGACCCTAGCACATCGCTGGCACTGAGCAGATGTCTCATAAACTGAAGTCTCCCTCCCTTCTCCCTGCTCCTCTGCTATCAAAGCTGTTGGTCTTCTCTCTATCCCACAATTAAGAAACCACTGACAATGACGGGTCCACACATGAGCGTTGTCTGTGTTACTGCCACAATAAGAGTTGGGCCTTTCCCATGGGACATGACTGATATTGCTGCCTTACCGTAGACGTCATCAAACCCCAGAGCTGCTGTTGCTGTCACAGGAGAGCTAGAACAAGACGACAGAAAAGTAGCTACCATAAGCTATAGTAAGACAGCATCTGATGGGGAGCCGAAAATGGAGCAATGGTCAGTTGAAGAACCTTCTTACAGCACAACCCAGAGAAGTGATGCCTCTGCTGAATAAATTGACACAGAAGTATGAGTTACAGACCGGTCCCCAAAATATTGTACCAGGCCATCAGGTTGGTGACCACAAGCTGTGAACTGATCTCCCACTGTCTTCCAATATAGTACTGAAGACATTTTCAGGCACATGTAGAGCATGTATTTTTGTATCTCTATTTATCATCAATAAAAGCAGTAGACTCACCTTCTTGTCACTTTCTCATTTAAAGAAATTGGATAGACATTTTACAAGAATTAATTAGTAAAGACGGGTAAGAAAAAAAAGTGCTGGAGGTAGGAAATGTAGCTTCATGATGATTTGGTAAGAAGAAAACAAGACTTTCATTATTAACAACCAAACATGGGAGGCTTTGTTTTTACTAGTCTATCTTACACGATGCTAAATTATTGAGGCCTAATAACAATTGGTGTTTTCTTAAAAAAGTAAAATCTTCATTTAGAAGAAAGTGTGTAACTAGGAGTCGGTAGATCTGGGTTCTATTGGTGGATCCAACGCAAAAACTTCAAGTCTCTGGGTTCGTTTTATTTCCTTTGTAAAATTAAAGTGAATAAACAATCTCAAAGATTTCTCCCAGATCTAAAATTATACAATTTCTTTAAAATTTGAAAAGAAATTTCAAATTTCAAATGTTACCTATTATCCCACTGAAAATTCACTAGTTGGGGTGGGAGGTTAGCTTTAAAAGAGCAATATATTAATAGCGTAGTTCAATGACTTCTTCTCTGAGAGGTTGCATAATACTGAGTTGAAAAGACTGAGCTGGGCATGGTGGCTCACAGCTGTAATCCCAGCACTTTGGGAGGCTGAGGTGGGCGGATCACTTGAGGTCAGGAGTTTGAGACCAGCCTGGCCAACATAGTGAAACCCTATCTCTACTAAAAATACAAAAATTAGCCGGGCGTGGTGGGGCACACTCCTGTAATCCCAGCTACTTGGGTGGGAGGCTGAAGCAGGAGAATTTCTTGAACCCGGGAGGCGGAGGTTGCAGTGAGCTGAGATGGTGCCACTGCACTCCAGCCTGGGCGACAGAACTCACCTAACTTCTCCCAGCCTCCATCCTCAGCAGTCAAACAAGGTGACTTCCTCCTAGGGCTTTGGGATCAGTAAGTGAGCCGCACACTCTGAACACTGTATCAGTGCAAGGCATGAGGTATCGCTCAGGTTAGCTTTTATTATACCACAGTTAAGTGACAACAAAAACCTTTTTCTTTTAGTTGATCATTATTTAAGAACTCTGCAGAATCCTATACCACAATTTACTTTGGGAAAGAATATCTTAAAAATTTGAGGTCAGTTTTACTAAAAAAATCTAATTAACTTCTAGAAAACTCAAAAGTTCATATAAATGCATATAATGAAAAAAGAAGTCTTTCTCTCTTGCAGTTAGTACAAATGTTAGAATAATCATACCTTTTCTTCTATTCGTTTTCCAAAGTATTTGATGTATTTTTCATAAGTATTTTCTTTAAGTATCTTGACTAGAGGATATACTCTCAGTTAAAATACGATGTGCTTTGTTGGAAACAATAATTATCATATCGTTTTACAATCTTAAACTTTACTGAGAAAAAAATTATATATACTTTGTCATCTTTAATATTATTTTTAAAGCGTCATGTTTTAAGATAGACTTTACTATTAATTATTATTATTATTAACAATAAGAATACTAATTATAATCATTAGCCATTGGCAGCTGCTCAAAGAAACTAGAGACTCAATAAACTGCTTTGAGTTTAGCGTTTTTATGCAACGTATAATTTTAAAATACTGAAAATAGATTTAAACACTAGTAACTCTATATTTGCTTCCTTAATAATGTTGTGACATAATAGATTTCTTTCCTGTTTAAGTTGTTTCTTCCAGCTGCATACAGAGCTATTATTCAAACCTCTGCAACTCACATTAAACTTAAAAGACAAAGGTCCTAATAAGCCCTACTAAAGTTTGGAGTAAAATATATCAATTAACTTTGTTAATCTTGACATGTTTTATTGTGCTTCTTAATGTAGCTTATTTCAGAGCCTGGGGAAAAAAATTCATACAAGTTTTTTAATCAATAAAAGAAGTAAAAAGATTAATTTTCTTATTAAAAATTAAAAAGAACTAATTCCACTAGTGTTACACATCCTAAATCCTCTGGAATTAATGGTTTCACCTGAGTACCACTATTGATACTTACCCGAGAGGAATCTGAAAATGCTCAAAGCATAGTGGTGAATTATAGCATGTGTGCCTTATACATTTTTCCAAAAATTATTTACCTTTCCCAGTCCTGTTTGAACCACATTTTTAAAAAATCTTCCTTTATATTTATATGACCTACTCTATTCTGTCTCTGTCCAAACTAATATCTACTAAATTCCATGTATTTAATTTAAAGAATACAAGTTTTTGCTGTTAGGTAAATCAAATTAGATAGTATCTCCAAATTCCACACACCTCAGAAGAACTAGTCAATTAAACTTTTTAAAAATCAAAGTAAGATTTGTGACATCTATTGCTTTTCAATTTTAGTGCCACATCAGAATAACCTAGGAACTTCCAATCCAGCAGAATGGTAGGCTAGATAGTCCTGTAGGCCCTCCATCTGTGAAACAAATAAATTCTGCATAATATACAATTTTTGTTGCATCACTAGGCTTACAGTAATTAAGATATGGCAGGCATTACTAGGGCTCCCTGACACTTGGTTCTTCATTCTTTGTTGGGCACATGGAAAACTGTACTTCTCAGGTCCCCTGCAGGGGGAAGTCACATAACTAGTTCTGTACAGTTAAAAATGAACAGATGGTAAGCATCACTTTTGGGTTAACAAAGTAAAAGTTGCATGTATAATTCTCTACACTCTCTCTTCCCTATATGCCATGAAGTTGAGGCTTCACATTAAGATAGAGGAGCCAAAAGAACAAAGTAACCTAGACAGGTAGATCACGGCATGGAGGACAGGTATGCTGTAGATGCAGGTACTCCGACCTGCAGCAGACCTTGAATGGCTAAGAATTCAACTTGTATTATTTTAAATCACTGAGATTTGTTTTGAATAATTTATTAAAATTATGCAAACTAGCCTAATCTAATTGATTCATAATAGAAACCTACAAGAATAAAAAATAAACAATGAGCCACAAGAATAGATAAAGGGTAGCACTACCCCAGGGATAAATGTTAATATTAACCTAGCCAGCACAAAGGGAGGGGAGTTGACTTAAGATACAACAGTTTAGCCAGAGAGTCTGCAAGGGCCTGGCTTCCAGCAGAAACAAAGGACCTCAATTAGGTCCCCAGGTTTCCGACACATTAAGATCAATGAAATATGAGCCCCCCAATCAAAAAATCATGAAGCCAAAAAAGAAAAGATAAATCCTCAAGAGTGGGAGTCAACAGAAATAACAAACAACAGAATTGGATACTCAAAAACTTCGATGTTTACATTACCACCCATAGACTATAAAATACTTATGTATATTATGTTAGCTGAAATCACAAAAAATCAATCTATAGGAAGTTATTAAAGATAAAACATTTATAGTTTATAAATAAAAAATAGCAAGTGTCAAAATGAAAAAAAAAAACAATGTATTAAACAGCAGAAAACATGGTTGAAGAAAAAATCAGTGAACTAGAAGGCTGATCTGAAGAAATTGTTCAGAATACAGCATACAGGGGCAAGAAATTTTGAAAGAGGCATTAATAGATACAGGAAAATGGAAAATAGAAGTCTAAGAGAAGGAGAAAATAAAATGGAGGAAAGACAGTTGTTGAAAAGATAATGACAAAATTTTCCAGTACTAAAGAAAGACACGAATTCTTATATAAGAAGACAAGAAAAAATTTACATCTAGACACATCTTAGTAAATTACTGATTACTACAGATAGACTTTTTAACAGCAGAAAGATCACTAAGAACCAACACTTGGATAGTGAGTAGATATCTCAGAAGCAATCATGGAAGCAAGAAGGCAGTCAAATGCCTTCAAAGTGCTGAGAATAAGTAATTATCAATCTAGAATTACATGTCCAGAAACATTATCTTTCAAGAGTTCAAAACAAAGAAATATTCTGATAAATTAAAAACTGGGAGTATTTACCACCAATAGACTATACTAGAGGAACTTCTAAAAGATGTATTCAGAAAAAAGAAAAATTATCTCAGAAGGAGTAACTGAAATACAGGAAGAAATGGTGGGCAAATAACTTGTTTAAATTGTGGGAAAATCTAGGGAAGTATTTGTTTTTTGAATCAACACTAGTGTCTGATTTATAAAGATAAGAAAAAGGATAGAATGAAATACTGAATGAAAATCACGTGTAAGCTGGGAGAAAGTGATCAGTACTAGTGTTCTAAGGACCTGAATTGTTCAAAAGGAGGCTAAAATGTTAATTGGAAGTGTTGATAAAGTCAATACAGTCAGCCTTCTGTATCCACATGTTCCACATTCATAGATTCAGTCAATGACAGATGGAAGAAAGACTTGAGCCTACAATGGTCGCGTCTATATTGAACATGTACAGACTTTTTTCTTATCATTCTCTAAGCAATATAGTGTTACAACTATTCACATAGTATTAACATTGTAATAGAGATTATTTAAAGCATATGGGAGGGTATGCATAAGTTATGTGCAAATACTATACTATTTTATATATCAGGGACTTGAGCATCCATGAATTTTGGTATCCTTAGGGGTCCTGGAACCAATCACCCATGGATAACAGGGGATGATTGCATGCATAATAAGATTTCAAGCATGCAAATAGAATGTAATGATTTTCTTTTTTTTAATGGAATAATTTTCAGTCAGTAGATGGGGAGATAATGAATAAAATTTTTAAAATCAGTACTTAAAAGGCAAGAGGGAAGGGGCAAAAGCATAGGAAAAGCTAGAATATAGAAAGCACCAGATGAAATTATTGAAAAAAATTGAAATATATTTATAATCACAATAAAAGTGGGCCAAATTTTCCAATGAAAAACGCAAAACCCAGCCAGATGCAGCTCACAAAAACCAAACCTAAAGCATCTAGACTATGGAAAATTTTAAAGTAAACATATAGAAAAAGAAATTCCAAATCACTGCAATTTTAAAACTTACGTATCTCAAAGCGTATCAAGCAAACGTTGTTAGAACTGCGGGAAGAAAGTGAGAAATTACCATCATAATATAGGGGGCAGGGGAAGTTCAACACGTCTGTCTTAAAGAGAAAAGTCAAGTCAAAGAAACAAACAAACAAAAAACCCCAAGAACTATAGCTATAGAAGAATTCAAACAATACAATGAGCGAAATTGACTTATTGAACATATTCAGAATGCAGCCAATAATTAGAAAACGTACATTCTTTTCAAATACAAATGAGATATTTACAGAAAGTAAAATAAAGCAAGTCTCTATATTTTAGAGAAATATCACACAGGCCACATTCTCTAAACTTGAGACAACACAATAACAAAAGGATAAACAAAAGTTCTATATTTGGAATTTTTAAACTTTGAAAAGGGGATAAAAGAAGATATTATAATGGAAAATTTTGAATACGCATAAATGAGTGCTAGAAATAATGTATTTGAAAACTTGTGAGGATATAGCAAAATTGGTACTTCACAAAACTATTAAGACATATGCTTATATTAGAAAAGAATAAGGACTAGAATTTAGGTGTGCCCTTAAAGAAGTCAGTAATAAGTAAATACACAAACAAAAAGAAAGTCAAAAGAAGGAAACAATAAAGAGATTGTTTTTATATGGAGTTTTGTACTTACAAACATTCACTCCATATAAAAACAAAGAGGTTAACAAAGAAACGATGCCCTAAGAATGTCCATTAAATTAATGGCTATCAAACTTTACCTTGCAATAGAATCACCCGGAAGTGGAAAGCATGGATTGCTTGGCCCTATCCCCGAAATTCTAATTCAGCAGGCCAAGGACAGGTCCAAGATTCTGCATTGCTGACAAACACCCAGGTGATGTTGATGTGCTGTCCAAGGACTACACTTTAAGAACCACTAATCTAAGTTAATATTTTAAATTCTCACCCAAACAACCATAAAACTACTTTTAGTCCTAGTTAAAGGAGACAGATTGCACATATGCATTTACCTTCTCTCTTTTCTGATACTCTGTTAAAATGTAAACCCAGGTAATAATGAGATCAGGAGAGACACATCAGCAGGTGAGAAATTACAAAATTCTGGAAGAAAGCAGTTGGAATAGTGGTAGCAGAAGTGCACAGCAAAGAAAAACAAGGTTTCTTACAGACAATAAGGATACTGAATTACTCCGGACAGAACCCCAGACAGGATCAGTATCCATCTAAGATGTGATATCAGACTAAGAGGGATTCAAGGAGCAAGGAAGGCAGAGAAAATAGAGCAAAAAATTATCAGTGAAATACACAAGAAAATAATTTGGCTTCAAGTACCTTAGCATATACTTGGAGAAATATATATACAAGTAAAGACAATTATCAAATTCAGGCAAGCTGGGTAATTAGGAATGTTGGGAAATATTTATGAAAAAATATAATTTGACCTAAAATTTAAAACCACTGTACATTATATAGATAATGTATATTTCCTAAAGTTATTTTTTAATGCTTCACCTTCCAAAGTATTTTGTACCATTAATGAGTATTAAGATTAGTTTACAAAATTTATTGAATTGCTAAGGAGAATTACTAATTTTAAGTATTTGATTAAAAAATTCGGATTCGAGATGTAATTATAGCTTCTATAGGCAAGCAGGAAAAGCAGATAATAGAAGAAATATTTTATTAGCGAAAGATATTCAAGTAATATGTACATATTCAAAGCAATGCATTTTTACTCCAAAGACCGTAAAGTCCAAAAACCACCTGAGCCATATTATACCCCTGTAGATGTTTGGTATTAGGGAATATTCAAAATAAATTTGTCAACTTATAACTAGAAGGGAAATTTTTAAAGAATGAACTTTAAAGTATTCGTACTTGGGTGTTTATATTTTCTTAATTCTTGCTCTAAATCATATATCGTTCTTATACAAAATGTCATACAACAGAGGAAAACATTTAAAATACTCCTTCTTTATATTTCACAAATAAATAAAGGAGAATCAGAGGTATTAAATTAATCCATTAATTGTGCTGCTCTTATTTCAATGAAGATTTTAATTTAAAGAGAAATTTTAACAACAACTAGATTTTTACAAGGTGATAAAAATTAAATTTAGCTAATTCTGAAAGAAACCTTGGTGTAGTGAAGGTTGGCACCACTCTGGTGATAAACACCCAAATTGCACTGCTTCTTAAGAAAAAATTTATAAAAGGGTTGGGCACGGTGGCTCACGCCTGTAATCCCAGTACTTTAGGAGGCTGAGGCAGGCGAATCACTTGAGGTCAGGAGTTCAAAACCGCCCTGGCCAACACGGTGAAAGCCCATCTCTACTAAAAGTACAAAAAAAATTAGCCAAGTGTGGTGGCGGGTGCCTATAATCCCGGCTACACAGGAGGCTGAGGCAGGAGAATTGCTTCAACCCAGGAAGCAAAGGTTGCAGTGAGCCGAGATCGCACCACTGCATTCCAGTCTGGGTGACAGGGCAAGACTCCATCTCAAAAAAAAGAACAAAAAAGAAAAATAAAAAATTAATAAAAGTAAATTTTATTTAAATTAATAAAAATGTGCTAGTGTTGCAAATGCAAAACTGTTAAGTGATGAGAAACACTGTATGATCATTGTAATCAATTCTTCATCTGTGTGGGGTTTTTCTCCCCTGAGGTCATTTTCTTAGTCATCTATGTGATCAGCATGCTTTTTATACTTTTTAGAAAAAAATAAGCAGAAAATACATAACGCTTTTTTTTGTTGAAGTTTCAAAGTCCTGGGGCATTTGATTATCATCCTATTCCTACTCTTCCTGCTTTTTCTTCCCCGCTCTCTCACACAGCTTCTACCTCTGCCAGTGGTGCAGTGGGAGACACAGGTACAATCATTGGTGTCCTCCATTCTTTAGAATTTATTTTGAGAAATTAGATAGATATTCTGGTTAGACATGTCCCCAGAAAGTTGGTTTTTCTTTTCACGTTTCTCAATAAAAGACCAAACCACCTCACATATTTGAGCGTTTATGTCCATGGTTTGAAGTGCCTACCCGCTGTAGCACAACTCTTATTCCACATGGCTCCCCAACATATCTGTTCATCAGAACTGAATTTCTTGACTTCGAGCATGTTGAATATTTCCTATGTCCCTCCTGTCTCTTGGTATTTCTGCTGGGTAGAATACAGACCAGATGCTTGTGTTTTGGTGCCACCTATTGTTAGAAAAGTAGATGTGACTGTGATGCTTGCTAACGAGACTAAGACTACAAAATGGCAAAACGACAGAACCACAATCTTATTTTTAATCTATTATAAAAGCCTTACTGGAGTAGGGGAAGATACTAAGCAGTTACATTTCATCTTTTTTAATTTAATATTTACAAAGACTGGCTGGGCATGGTGGCTCACACCTGTAATTCCAGCACTTTGGGAGGCCAAGGCAGCAGGATCACTTGAGCCCAGGAGTTTGAGACAAGCCTGGGCAACACAGCAAGACCTCATCTCTCTTAAAATTTTTTTAAAAATTATTTTAAAATGTTTTTAAAAAGATTTACAAAGAATATTTTCAGTTTTTCCATTTTCAGTTGGACTAATTGTATGACAATAGTGAGCATAAACACATATTCCAAGCACAGAAAAGCAATTAAAATTGAAATGAAAAAATAGCTAAGTAAGTGTATCATGTCTGTATAGACAAAATTTTCAATGTTATAGTCAATTCAAAAACATTTAAGGCATTTTGAATTGGTATCAAGTTGTCGACTATGATAACATAAACATACTTTGATAATTTTTTCATTTACACCCTAAAACTTGGCTCAAGATTATTGTTTTTTAATTTATAAAGAAAAGAGGTTTATTTTGCTCATGGTTCTGCAGGCTGGGAAGTTCAAGGGGCATCAGCTCAGCTCTGGTGCCACTCAGAGCAGGGTGGACAGCTGAAGGCAAAGCAGACCCATGCAGAGGGGAAATGCACTTTCAAAGATACTGTTTAAAATAGGTCTTCTCTTTGTGGCCACTTTCAAAATTTAAACAAAACATCCATTAAAACATGTTTCCATTCTTATTCTTCATACCCAAGAACTAAAACGTCAAAAGATTATAAAATAAGAATCATGAGGAAAGATGAAAGGCACCAATTATTTACAATCTCCTGTGGTCCTTTCAACTTTTGGTTCCACAAGAATTAACAACAGAATTGCCAGAGGACAGTAACCAGCTTCTTACAGACAGTGCCTATTACAGTCCTGAGGTCCCAGCCCTGGAAACATGAGAAGCTCTCACATTCAGGGTGTCATTGAGGCCAGCTTCCCACTCAAAGTAGGGATGCCTTTTGAAATATCCTTGACGAATGGCCAATCAGATTTTTCGTGAACATTTCCTGGATGGAAAATGTAAGACCTCCCAATGAAGCCCACTGCATTTTGGGCAGCCTTTGGGGAAATCATAGTCAAATTAAATAAAACTAGAAATGTCTTTTACTTGATTAGAAGGACTTAAGTATAGCAGGTGAAAGTATTTTTCCGGTTCATTGGCTACCTGGACAGCCCTGTAACCTGTCCTATCCAAATATGAAGATTATAATATTTTTGTGTAAATATACAACATTTCAATGACCCATTAGAAAAATTTAAATCCCCCAATAATGAGACTTCCTTCAATCAAATAATTTTTTCAATTAGGCCCTGAGGGTGATACATACTTCTTTCCCTAGAATCCTTAAGTCTTTTACCCTATTAATGATTTTCCCTTTGGATACATTTTCCTCTTTAGACAGAGTTATGCTTAGTAAATGCTAATGCTTTTGTTTCCATGTCTCTCCAATACAATAAATTTACTTCAAATGTGGATAATACAGTATTTCTGTAGTATAGAAAGGGCTAGTCATCCCGTTTCTCTGTAAAATTCATTCTTTAGTTAATAATCTTCATCTCTGAGCTTAAGAACCTAGTCCTGACTGCTCTTCAAAATTCCAAAAATGCAATTCACTACCTACTGGACTTCCCTACATCATTATTACAAAAATACTTCAGAAGCCAGGCACAGTGGCTCACACCTGTAATCTCAACACTCTGGGAGGCTGAGGCAGGCAGATAACCTAAGGTAAGGAATTTGAGACCAGCCTGGCTAACATGGTGAAATGCCATCTCTACTAAAAATACAGAAATTAGCCTGGCATGATGGCGGGCACCTGTAGTCTCAGCTACTCGGGTGGCTGAGGCAGGAGAATTGCTTAAGCCCGGGAGGCGGAGGTGGCAGTGAGCCAAGATCACACCACTGCACTCCAACCTGGGCAACAGAGCAAGATGCTGTCTCAAAAAAAAAAAAAAAAAAAAAACTTCAGACACCACTAGACCAAAATGAAATTGTCACTCCCTTCTTTACTTCATCTTTTTTCCCTGCATAAAGCTGCTCCTCCGTGGGCCCTTCCTTGTTCATGGCAATGTCAAGATTCTAATTGCTCCGTGTTCTCCCTCATCTTCAACATCCCATCAGCTGCCAGGATCTTTTGATTCCACCTCTACCTTATGCCTCCAACCTCCCCATTCGTTTCAACAGCCTTCTAACTGATCTCCTAGTCCTCCAATTAGAAACGTTGGTGATTTGCCACTAAACATAGAATTCAAGCAAAACACTTCACTCTTGGATCTTTAAACTTCTTTTCAGCCTTATTTTGCATGACACTTCCCTTGAACCACACCCAACAGTTGGTGTTCTCCCAGAATATAGTCTGTTCTGTCCTGCCTCAGCAACCTTGCTCAAGTAGCTCTTGTGGTAACGTCCTCTGGGGAATCTCTACTGGGTGGTGTACTTGCCACTCTTGAATTCCCAGCACAAACTCTATTACCTCTTTTAAGAACGCTCCCAGTCATATTAATCCCTTCTTTCTCAAATATACCCAAAACACTTTGAACCTCTGTTGCATCATTTATCCCATTTTACCTTATATAAGAGTTGTTTATATATATCTTTCTCCCAAAATTGCAAACATCTTGAAAGCAAGGACTGTCTTATTTATTTCTGTATCATCCACTCATGGTAGCAAAATCCTTTCTTCCTAATGGGCACTTCATAAATATTTGTAATAGGAAAGAGCGAACGTCTCATTGAAATCAGAGCAGATTAACCAGTAACATGAACCAACCCTTTAAGAAATGTTAAGAGATGTCCTCCCTGTTTTCTTAATTCGTTTCTATGTCTATGTATTGATTAATAAGATATTGTACATGCTTACCAGGTGCTATGGAAATGAGTAAGACAGGATGGAAGATTTAAGCAAACCTGGGTTGACATCAGGCACAAAGAACTTTACAAACCCGCTCTACAGTTTGTCCTCAGAATGCTGCATTCGAATTGTTTTGTTCATAAATGTTGAAGTTTCTTAAAGTACTGATAATCAAATGGGGAAATGTAAATGTACTTTGGAAGTTCTTTGATCACATAATATATTTCTTCCTTGCTTCGGGGCTCAAAGAATGAGGATGACAGAGAGACTGAATGGAAAATGGAATGGTGAGGGTAGGGAGAGAAGAAGCAAGTGGTAAGAAAGAGTGGAGGGAGAAAATAAAAGGACCAACAGTGATTTATGACCCCTTTGGTGTCTAGTGTGCTCATCACTCTGCCCTCTGGTCCCAGACTGTCTTTGATCTTTCTTACGGCTCATCCCGTCTGCTGCCTGGAGGAGCTGGAAGGACCAAGGGTCAGAGTAATGTTATTTCTCCTCTTGTTAAACCTCATGCTCTCCTCTCTCGGCAGTCCTGCTTCCCCACTACTTGTATCAGGGCTGGAATCAAAGACCCGCATGTGTAGTCTGTGTATATAAATTTGAGGGAACTGTTATGGGTTGAATTGTGTCCTCCAAAAACATATGCTCAAGTCATAACCCCTGGCACCAGTGAATGTGACCTTATTTGGAAATGAGTCAGATGAATCCAGTTTGCTGATGCAATCAAGCCAAGATGAGGTCCTACCGGATTAAAATGGACCTTAATCCAGTAACTGGTATCTTTTTTTTTTTATCTTTTTGAATCTTTTTCTTTTTTAAATTTCATCTTATATGTTAAATACAGGGTCCATGTGCAGGTTTTTTACATGTGTATATTGCACCCAGGTAGTGATCATGGTACCCGATGGGTAGTTTTTCAACCCACGTCTCCCTCCTTCCCCTGTCTGGTGGTCCACAGTGTCTATTGTTCCCATGTTTACGTCCACATTGTTATATTATGTTAATGTTTAGCTCCCACTTATATGTGAGAACATGTGGTCTCCGGTTTTCTGTTCCTGTTAATTCGCTTACTACTGTAGCCTCCAGCTTCATCCACGGACGAGTATCTTTTTCAGAGAAAGGAGGAGATTGGGCACAGACACACAGAGAAGGCAGCCCTGTGGTGAGGAAGGCAGGGACTGGAGCAAAGCAGCTGCAGGCCAGGCGAGAGCCAAGGAGGGCCAGTAACCAGCAGAGCTGGGAAGAGACAGGGAGGTACACGTCCCTCGAGCCCTCAGAGAACCCTGCTGACACTTTGACTTCAGACTTCTGGCCTCCAGCACTGTGAGAGAATACATACCTGTAGCTTTAAGCCAACCAGTGTGCAGCAATTTGTACTGCAGCTCCAGAAAACTGATACAGGGACTTAAGGATGTTGAGTAATCAGAGAAGATCTTAGACCAGAGCATAAAGGTACAGAAGTTTCTCAGCTCCTAAGATAGAAGTTAATCCATGTGGCCCGGATTGCTAAACAATGTGGTTTTCTCTACTTAGAACATGTTTTGTAATATTAAGTTCTGGCTTTGCAATTTCATTTTATTAATGTTTAAAATCTCAACCAGAACAAAGAAGCTGTCACTGAAGAAGAGAAGAAAGCAGAAGAGTTAGCAAATGTCTGGTGTTTAGTAGGTGTTTAATAAAAATACTTGTTGAATGAATGAATGGAAACAATTATCAGAAAATATTTTAAGACATAACAGCGGAACCGCCGATCCTGATCCCTGAGCACCAGAGTTAGATTTCCCGGGCTAAGCTGAGTAATCCAAGAATGTATGTCTACCACAGGTGAAGCCACAAAATCCAAGAGTAGAGCGCCTACCAGAAAAGGTATATAAAGAAGTAGACTAGACTACAGCACTGCAGAAACCACTGTATGTTCAGGTGGATGGAATGTTTTCCTGAGCAGCTGGGTGCTAGGATGGATTGGTGGGGTAACGCGGTATGTACCCACGATCATAGAAACTGCAAGTCAAAAATATGGCTTGTAACGTGAGCAAGTAATGTTTCATCATTCTTTGTTTTTCCCCCATACTTTACTTTTTCATTATTTGTATGTTGCCTTTCTTTTTCTCTTTTGAGACAGAGTGTTGCTCTGTTGCCTAGGTTGGAGTAGAGTGGTGCTATCTCAGCTAACTGCAACCTCCACCTCCAAGATTCAAGCAATTCTCCAGCCTCAGCCTCCCAAGTAGCTGGGATTACAGGTCTGCACCAGCACACCCAGCTAATTTTTTTTTTGTATTTTTGTGCATTTAGTAGAGATGAAAATACGTGTTTAGTAGAAACGTGTATTTTCACCATGTTTCCCAGACTGGTCTTGAACTCCAGAGCTCAAAGTGATCCACCTGCCTTGGCCTCCCAAAGTGCTGGGATTACAGGCATGAGCCACCACGCCCAGCCATGAGCTGCCTTTCAATAAACAACATGTATTGTCAGAAAGCTCTGAGATACTGAGCCATCCATTATCCCTGGCCGACCACGAGAATCTCTCCCTCCCCCCTACCCAAAGACCCTTACTGCCCTGTCTAAATCTGCCTATTCCATTAGCTCCTACTCCAGTTTACATGCTGTCATGACAGCAACCACTGCCTAGTTAAACATTCTTCAGAACTTCCAGCCACCACTCGTATCAAGTTTTCATCCTTTCTATGTCCCTGAGTAGCAGCACTGTCCAGTAAAACTTTCTGTGGTGATGGAAATGTTCTGTATCTATGCTGTCACATGCAGTAGGCACGGGCCGCATGTGGTCTTTGAGCACTTAAAATGTAGCTAGTGAGACTACTGAACTTGATTTAAGCTTTCTATTTAATTTTAATTAATTTAAATTAAAAAAGCCACAAGTGGCTAGTGCCTACTGTACTGGACAGCGCAGCTCTGAACTATTTTTGAGGAAACCCCTGTCTTTTTCATTGCTTCCATCCCCTCAGACTCTTGTCTAAGCAGAGACAGTTCATAGTCATTCATCTACAGGCACTCTGTCCTTGACCTTGAAATCTGCAGACTCTCTCAGGCATCGAAGAGATTGCCTGCCCCTACGCTGCCTCTGAAGTGGCAAATATTTGGGGAATTAATGAAGTTGCAAAGAAACCCACAAGCCAGTCGTTTGGATCATCCATTGCTGAAAGGAATTTTACCACAAGAATGAATTAACCAGGCTCCACCTGGAATTTTCATCTGATATTTCCAGTGATCTATGATCATGTCAGTCAGATGCCATTTCTTAACAGTGATTTTCTAGACACTCTGTAAAAAGTGAAAAAAGTATTGACCGGGAAGGGCTTCCATCTAATTGGAAAAAAATCTGTCATTCACAAAGAAATAATTTACACGTAAGAATCAGATGTTTAGGATGTATTTATGTGTCACTTTACTTATTTGCTTCATCTCCTACTATATATGTAACCTGCCTAAGGTGAAAACTATGCCTTTCCTAGAGCACACAGACCCTCCCATTTTCAGTCTAAGCTCTTGCCACTTAAAGTGGTCCTTGGACCAACAGCATCAGAAACTCTTGAGCGCTTCTTAGAAATGCCAGCTCTACTTTATTCCTACAGAACCTGAAATTACATTTGAACATGGTGCCCAAGTTGTTTGTATGTTACATTATTGAAAAGCACTGATCTAAACTATTCAGAATTTTCCACACTGATCCCACTAAATATCTGTGCTTATTACAAAGATAGTAATAGGCTGGTCTTCGGCTGTACTGTATTTTATGGAATGTTTCAGTTATTTGTAAAAGGCTCATCAATTAGCTAATTAGTTGTAACCTGAATTTGAGAAGCTATATGTTGTTATGGGAAGGGTGCTAAACTGATAAGACGAAACCTGAATTTTCTGTTTTTGCCTCTGTCATTGCCTGTTGATATAACTTTGGGCAAGCATCAATTCTGTTCAGTTTCAGTTATTTTGGTTTCGTTTTTAATTACTATGCATTTAAATATATAAAATGAGGTTTTTCTACTAGCTTCTCCCAAACTGGGCTTCATAGCTCTTTAGAATTTCACAAAAGAGGAATGATAAGACCTCAAACAACTTTCTGTATATAAAAAAACCTGACATTGGAATTCTATGTTTAACCATGATAAGGTTACCCAGAATTTGCTCGTTAGCTACCACATCTTCCTTGCTGCCCCAGATTAAAGTCAAGATTTAAGCTGCCTCAGACACGTGAGAAGTTATTTCGTTTTTAAAGACTTCCGAAATTCACATGGAACTGAAATTTAACAGTCTTCACGGTAAACGAAGCTAAACCCCTCCATCTTTAAGCTGTCTTTTCAGCCTGTGTCCTTGCGGTCAGCAGAGGTTAGGGATCACAAGTCATTCTTTTCTGAAAAGAGCCTTTTATATAGACCTTACCAGGGATTAGTCATCAGCTCCAGGCCAGACTATCCAGGAATGGTATACAGGCTACTTGGGGTGGGGGGGGGGGGCTGTCATGAAAGGAGGAAGTGGAATATGACAAAGGACAAAAGTATTCACTGCACAGTACTGCCTAGGGTCAAAGGCCTTTCTAGTCACAGATAAACAGAAAAGATGGACACAGTTTTTTCTTTGCTCACACTTTTGTTCAGCTTCTTTCTTTCTTGGCCTTTACTTTCAATATGAAGCCTTTTTTATCTTCCTGTTTGGTTTCAGTGACTCCATAAAGTCACTCTTTTGTAAAATCGAAAGCAGATCTATCCGCGATAGGGAATCCTGAAAATTTTCCAGTCCCTCAATATTCTGGGGACATAGTAAAGGTTACATTTAGATGCCACACTGCATTTCAGAGAAAATGTGATTTTCCTTTAAGGGTTTGCTTCCACATCTCCTACTTACACCAAACACACTTTCAAGTTAATAAAAGCTCTACCTGCCGAGGCAGCAAATCAGGCTATAATTAAAAGGGAGGAAACATTTTACACAAGAAAATGTGTGGTTTGGTTAAATCGTAAACATGAAAAAAAAAAAAGGCATGAAAGCTGATAACAAGATATAATTTGTATTCATGGTTTTTATTTATTGAACAAGCTGTTAGAAGAAAACTTGTTTTAACTATTAACTTACTATATTCTAATATGTCTGTAATGTCTCACATAGCTACTGCATTAGAGCCTGTAAAAATAACTTTAAATTCCAGTGTCAAGTGGGGCATGAAGATTTGGTTTCATTTTCAAAACTGCTTTGCTGAAAAATATACCCTAAAAAGCAATTCTCATTTTACTTCCTTACAGCTCCAACAGCTGCGGGATGAATTATAAAACGTATTTAACCCAATCTGAAAGTTAGAATTTTGATCTCTGAAGAAAGTATTTTTGAAGAGTCTCGCACATGCCAGAAAAAGGATTTAGAACTTTGATAAGGCTTCAGAAAGTAAGAAGCACTGTGAAATTTTAACAAAGAGCTACCTTCTTTTTTTTTCTTTTTCTTCTTCCAAGAATGCTTCAGATCTATACTATACGATTTAATACTGTATTATAAATGGATGAGTAGTACTTTATTCTTGAATTTTTCATCCTTCTGGGTACATCATATTACAATAGACAAAAAGATATTTTATACAAACAAATTCAAATAAGCATTTATTTGTTCTCAAGCAAATGTTACAAACATACATATATATCAGCATACATTATTTTCTGAATATTCATTCAGAATGATCATGCTTTCAAACATTGTATATCTTTCCGAAGCTGCAGACAGCTCTTGGAAGAGTGGCTGGTTAATAAGGACCCAGAGTCATGGTGATTTTTCAAAGCCTGTCCCAGGGGAGCATCACAAATCTCTAGGGAAGGATGGAAATGGTGTACAGTGCCTTCTGTATGGACTGGTGGCCTTTAGGATGCAGAGCTGCCTTCCTATCCAATACTGGCAGCCTTAAGATAGGGCTAATCCCATATCCTTATCTGCACTTACAGTGCTGTGTCATTCATCATTGCTATCTTCTTTGGAAAAAAGTCACAACACGATGTGTTAGTATGTGTTTCTCTGCAGCTATGATAATTTTGGTATTTGCACTAGGGGAAAATAGACAATTCTTATAATAAAAAATGTCCCATGTGCACATGTGCTATCTCACTGCTTTTCTCTTTTTACTTTATTGAAAGATTTTTAATGAAACTCATAAGCACTATGTTCTGCCTAAATAATATCTTAGGTTATTATGCTTCTCAATATATACATTGGAAATTAAATGTTTCTTACAAAATGATTGCAATACATTCTGAGTTCCTTCGAACTGAAATATAGAAAATATGTAACAAAAGATGTGTGCACATATAAATACATCTATAGATTTGTTTCTGCTCTCTAATTGTTTAGTATCATAATGTCCCCATTCCTAAGCTTTTCTGTTTTGTTAGTCTCATCTAATTCCATTTTAAATTTAACACTTTAAGTCAACACATATACTAGTATCTTTATTCATCAATCAACCAATAAATACTTCTTAAAAATTATGAGGAGAGCTACCAAAAATCTAGAAAACATGTTGCAAACTCTCAAGAAGATAATAGCCTAACTGAAAAATATAACCATCAGAAAAAGATTGGCAGGAGCGGTGGCTCACGCCTATAATTCCAGGACTTTGGGAGGCAAAGGTGAATGGATCACTTACGGTCAGGAGTCCAGCCTGGCCAAATGGTGAAACCCTGTCTCTATCAAAAATTCAAAAAATTAGTCAGGCATGGTGGCAGGTGCCTGTAATCCCAGCTGCTCGGGAGGCTGAGGCAGGAGAATTGCTTGAACCCAGGAGGCGGAGGTTGCAATGAAGTGAGATTACGCCATTACACTCCAACCTGGACAACAAGAACAAGATTCCATCTCAAAAAAAAAAAAAAAAAAGAAAGAAAGAAAAAAGAAAATGGTAAAGTCTACATATTTTTAAAATGTATTTATATCAGCTTCTTTACCAAAAAATATTTGAGCCATTTGAGTAAACACTTAAAAATGATTTGTTTTTATTTTTTAGCACATTATGGTGTTGTAGGAAAACAAAGATAAGAAGTCAGAATAATACAGATTAGAAGGCTCACATAGTTACTGGACATGAGCCACAGAGTCAGCACTGAGGAAAACGTGATCAGTTACAAGATGCAGGTGTCCAAAAGAGCAGGCTGGGTACAAACGTGAGGGGTCTTTTATTATCACTAGAACTAAGAGAAACTTCCCCTATTGATTCTTACCAGGGGATGCAATATGGCTTACTAAGCTACAACCTCAGCAACAGTCTTTTTTTTAACTCCCTTAACCTGAGATACAATAGTCTTTTAATAATATAATACTGAGTTTCATTTTGCTATACAATGTTCTTCAAAGAATGGCAATGACAGAGAGTAAATAATTGAGAGCTGCATTGGAGAATTTACATAGAGAATATTGATAGCCAGTGTATTAGTCAGAGTAATCCATGCCAGCTGCTGTAACAACCAACCGTAAAAATCTCAGTCTTTTAACACAAGAAAGTCAGTGAAATGCAGATTGTGTGTTTCTCCTCAGCAGCTCTGCGTCAACAAGTGACCTACCCTAGCTATCCCTACTGGCATGCACGGGAGCCCTGCAGAAGATGAAGAGGCAGGGCATGGAGGAAGGTACATTGGCCTTAGCTACTTTGGATCAGAATGAACACAGTCAGCTCTCCTCACATGCCATTGGCCGGAGTGTAAGGATATGGCCACACCTCACTGCAAGGGAAGCTGGGAAATATATCATCCGTGTGCCCTGGAAAAAGAAAATAAAATGAGATTTGGCGAATGTGTAACATTGCCTCTGCCACAGCTAACAATGTCATACTGAGATTAGATGTGATGCACTAGCCTGGGGTTCTTAAAGGATACTGTCATATGAACTAATAGTATGGGAACAAAATATTAAAACTTCTATGCATTGTTAATTTTAATCCAACAACAACAAATAACACACACACACACACACACACACACACACACATATATATATATATATAACAAATAACATATATATATTTAAGAACTATAGGCCGGGCACAGTGGCTCATGCCTGGATTCCCAGAGGCCAAGGCTGGTGGATCACCTGAGGTCAGGAATTTGAAACCAGCCTGAACAACATGGTGAAACCCCGTCTCTACTAAAAATACAAAAAAGTTAGCCAGCCATGGTGGCTGGTGCCTGTAATCCCAGTAACTCAGGAGGCTGAGGCAGGAGAATCGCTTGAACCCAGGAGGCGGAGGTTGCAGTGAGCAGAGATGACACCAGTGCACTCCAGCATGGGAAAGAAGACCAAAACTCCGACTCAAAAAAAAAAAAAAAAACTATATATATTATATAGGCCTTAAGTAAGAAGGCCTCATGTGATGATATGCAAGACAAAAGAGTATAAGTTATATGACTTAAAGGAGTCGTGAGAGGTATCCTTACTTGACCGTGAGGTTTCAATAAATTGTCAGGGGTTGCAGTTTCTATGCATGCAGTTAGGTGGATTTACCAGTTATATTATCTAGTGTTAATGAAAATAAGTCTGATGAAAGTGGATACCTGGCTTTTTTTTTTTTTTTGGAGTTTTACCTAGGCTGGAGTACAATGGCATGATCTGGGGTCTCTGTCACCTTTGCCTCCCAGGTTCAAGCGATTCTTCTGCCTCTGCCTCCCGAGCAGCTGGGATTACAGGCACCTGTCACCATGCCAGGCTAATTTTTTGTATTTTTAGTAGAGACGGCGTTTCACCATGTTGGTCAGGCTGGTCTCGAACTCGTGACCTCAGGTGATCCACCCCCCCTCAGTCTCACAAAGTGCTGGGACTACAGGTGTGAGCCATCATGCCCAGCCAATATCTGGCTTTAAAAGAGTCCTGCAAAAACTCTACAGACAGATGATACTAAAACGTTAATATGCCAGTGAACTACGACAAAATTCTGCTCTCCAGCTTTATTATAAGTTAGAAACAACTATCTAATCGGACAAAATCAGTCCAAAAGTAAGGTAATTGTCAAGACAGTTATTTGAAAAAATTGATTTATATCCACTATCATTACTAATGAACCTAATCCTAAATGTACATTAAACTCTAAGATATTAACTATTCATGGTATAAAGCCACAATAAGAATTCAATACTGCTATCCGAAACATGAAGACAAGCCTCTACAAATACATTTTTTCAGGAATATTCAATCCAATACTTGACAAAATTTTACTCAACTTGACTATTCATAAGTTCCAAATGAGAAATTCACAAACTCCACTGAGAAAACAAGGGTTTTAATACAACAGGTTTTTCCTACTGTAAAAAAATCACTAAGATAATATTCATTCGTTCATTCAGGAAGTAGTCACTGAGTGCCTACTGAGGGTGAGGCATTGTTCTAGACATCAGAGATTTAGGGATGCACAGAATAGGCAAGACTGACTGCCCTCCTGGAGCTGACATTCTAGGGCAGTGGTTCTCAGCTGGGGGTGATTTTGTCGCCTAGGGGACATTTGGCAACGTCTGGAGACATGATGTTTGCCTTTCACAGCTGTCGCAGGGTGGAGTGGGGGTGCTACTGGCATGTGGTATGCGGTGGGTAGAAGCCAGGAATTCTGCTAAACACTCTGTGGTTCACATGACAGCCCCCCACCCCTCCACCACCCCCAACAAAAAAAAAGAATCCTCTGTCCCAGCGTGTCAATAGTGCTGAGATTGAGAAATCACAAATGCTTAATTTTACAAGAATAAGCTGTCTAGCGTATTATAGAGTCTTTACAGTACCCTGCAACGAGTCGAAATGTGACCATGAAATGCTTTTGGCCTCAAGGCAGTTTGCTAGTCAACTCATAGCAAAATAATTTAAACAATCATTCTGTGGAAAGGTGAGTTACTGGAACTTGCTTTTACGAAATGACAAGTGGCCGGTATTTGTTGCCAACTTCTACAAGCGGTTGTTGGTAATATACTTATTTTTTTAAATATTGACTCTATCTCTTCAAGGCAAAGGCAATGTTTTAACAAGTCACGATCATGATCTTTGAAAGAAACTTGTGCTTGAGGTGTACATTTGGGTAAATAGTATTTGGAGATATTTGCATCCCTGTTTGGTTTTGTTGCTAAAAATGATGTAAACATGTAACTTAGGAAGACTCTTACGTCTTCATATTTGCAACAGCTGAACTCCAGATTTTCTAACGCATTTGGAAAACCTCTGAAAGGAAGATTTTTGGTGATTTTGAACCTAATTAGTCTGAAAGAACAAGTGAATGACATCGAATAGTCTGGAGACTTCAGAAGCCAAACTCTGGCAGAAATGTCCCCCAAGTGGAGAGTTGAACTGTCATAGGAATACCACGAGGGTACTTCGGGCTTGCAGTCAGAAGTGCGGGGCACACCAGCAGCACCGTCCCCACCACGTCCAGAACCCGCGGGACGACTGCGTGGGAGCAACTCCGGCAGCCCATGCGCCCGGGAACACGCAGTGGCCCACAGCCCTGCAGCACCTGCCTCCCAACCCTGCACGCAACGGTGGCGACAGGGGCTCCCCAGGGCCCAGGGCCCACTCTCCGCGTCTCTATGCTTGCTCAATGCACTCGCCGTCTGGATTCTGGCACAGGTCCGCTGGTCGGGGAGTGGCCCAGTCCTGCCAGCCACCAACCTCGCAGGGCTCAGGCTCCCGAGGCCAGGAAACCTCCTGGGCCTGGCGCCCACGCTCAGAGGCCCTGGGCGGAAGCAGGCTTCACCTCCCGCGCACCCTGTGGCCGTCTCCTGGAAGACAGACCTTCGTGGTCACCCCTTCCCCAAGGCAGCCCAGATGGCCCTTTCACTCCACTGGCCTGGTGCTTCTGCCTAGGGAAGCCCCCGGGCTGAGGCACCCCTAAACTAGGTGCAGCTCAGCATGGAACCCCGCAGTCAGCATCTGGACTCCACTTGCAAGGCCCCCACCGACGGCAGGAGCTCCTGCGCAATAGCTCTTTATCTCTGCCAACCACATCCTGGCCCCTAGGTCTTTGCCCCATCTGAAGCACTCCCAGCAAACCCTCAACACCCAAAGGTTGCCATGAAGCCCTCACAACTGGAAGAGCCACGGCCACAGTGATGAGGAATGATGAGGCGAATGAATCAAAGCTGTCCTATCACCTGTCTGCAGGCCAAGCAGGTGGCAGCGGTCCCAAATACCCCGGACACCAGTCTGCTTGTGTGCGAGGCGCAGACCTGCCCACCTAGGAGTTACCTGTCACACCTGGCTCCACCCTCCTTGCTAGGTCGCCAGGGTCTCTAGATGGAGACAGGACTGTAAGGTCACTGTCCTCTCTGTGAGAGCCACTGAATGGGGACCATCTCAGTGTATTTTTCAAGTCTCAGAAGCACAAAAGAAACTCAGGGCAACCCAGTCAACTGGAGAAACAAGCCAAGCCCTGAAGAAAAGCCAGATCCTCCTGCCAGATGCCCAGCCTCCTGCCCTGCTGATGGCCTCTGGGTGGTGGCACTGACACCACGTGTTCACACCCTGCAGTAGACTAAAGACAGCTAACCAGCAGATTGGCTTTGGGGAAAAAAGAATGAATGAGAAACTGAAATTTTTATTTGGGTTTTTAAGAAACAATAAAAATGTCAAAGCGTTTGCATTAACTTAGTGGCTTCTGCACAGTTAAGGACAGGCTATGATAGTCTGGATGTCTCAATGCACAAGAATACATATCATGGACTTGAAAGTTTCTGCAGAAATCTTGGGATCAAGGAACATTTCATGAGATTATTTAGATCTTGTCCCTTGCTCCTCTGGACGTGCTGTGTCTCTTAACTCTTCTCTGTCACCATCTTTGATGTGCTTGAGATGTACATTTCACAGCTGAAAAGGAGAAAAGGAAAGAAAGTGTGAATAGTCTCCTTTGGTAGGCTACACCGAACTTTGGAGATACTATAATGGACTTTAAAGTACCGACTGAATTCTTTTAACATACACAATCTGATCCATAAATGTGTTTCCAGAAAAAAATATTTTTTTGCAACCCCAAACACTGTGCTGTCACTAATTTTCATAAGTGTACTTTATGACAACACAAACCTTTCTCCCTGAGATGTGGAAGTGTTACCCAACACTCATATAACAGACTTTTTAATCTTCTTTCTGTTATCTTGGTGTCCCCTCAACCTCCCAGCATTTTAAGCAATTTATACAACTTTTTTTCTTCAGTAAATATTTGTGTTCACTGGATTATAAGCATTATTAAGAAATACAAAAACAAAATATTGGTGTGTGGGTTTTCTTTTCAAGAGCATTCATCTTTTAAAAATACATAATGAGCAGGGCACAATGACTCATGTTTGTAACCCCAACACTTTGGGAGGCTGAGGAGGGAGAATCACCTAAGGCCAGGAGTTTGAGACCAGCCTGACCAACATGGTAAAACCCCTTCTCTACAAAAAATACAAACGTTAACCAGGTATCGTGGTGCCGGTTAACTCTGTAATCCCAGCTACTCAGGAGGCTGATGCACGAGAATTGCTTGAATTTGGGAGGCAGAGGTTGCAGTGAGCCAAGATCACACCACCGCACTCCAGCCTGGGTGACAAACTGAGGCTCTGTCTCAAACACACACACACACACCGAAAACAACAAATAAAAATACATAATAAAATATGTAGAATAAAATTATACAAGCCTGAGGGCTACTCCAACACAATCTAATTAAGGGAAAAGGAGAAGGTAGAGATGAAAAAAGACTGGTCATGAGTTGGTAATTGTGGAAGTCCAGCTCTACATACATGGAGACTCATCATTTTAGTCTCTCTAATTTTATATATATTTGAATTTTTTCATAAGAAAAAGCTAAAAAAAAAAAAAGACAAGTACCATGGTTTCATTACCTCAACTAACAGTACAGTCACTCCTTTCATTTGGATTAATATATTTTTGTGAGGTACCTTTTTGAGCTATGACAGTCATCAAAAACTAATGTATAAATTAACTCAATGTAATACCAGACCTTGTATCTCATAAAACCTAAATCAGCATTTTCCAAGTCAATGAAGCCAATTTAATCACACAGATCTCACTAAAATATGAACTGTTTTAGAACAAAACATTCATTGCATCTTTAATAATAAAAATACAATTTTAATTTCTAAATACTAGTTCATCTTTATATCACCATTTAAATTTTTACTATGTGGTTTTTAACATTTAGTTGTAAATGTGTAGATTTAAGAAATAAACATACATAAATGGACGGGTTGCATACTTTTAAAAGTTTTCGGCATAGATGGAATAGGCCAATGTGTGAGAGCATAGCTTACTTTAAGCTCTATCCTATTTGTCCTTTTGTCGCCAATGTGTGGTGCCATGCCTGGCACATATTTCACACTCGATACAGTTTGTTAAATGAGGAGAAAAAAGCCACTTTGGAGTGGCATAGAATAAGAATTTTAGAAGTGTAAAAATAAACTGAACCCCATCTCCTCATTTTCCAAAAGGGAGACAGAGGATCAGGAAGGTTAAATCACAGAGCTAATGGATGTATGGTGAAAGAAATGTTTTAGGAAGATTGATCTGACATAGATCTATGGGATGTTTCAGAGGAGAGAAAGACTGGAAGCAAAGGCACGTGTTAAGAGACGGCCGCAATCATCACAGCACGAGGTAATGGGAGCTGCATTGGGAGGATGGGAAGGGAATGAGATGCAGAGGAGGATCTGAAAGACACACAAAATGCTCTTTTGGGCACTGCTTTCTCACTGTCAGTAAGATTTCATTCTAACCTATTTCTACACATGCTGGTATCAATCATGATATCCAGATATTTTTACCACGGCCCCAAACTGCACAAAAAGACATAATTAGCAGTTCTTTTGACTCATCTAGAGCCTCTGAGAGTGATTCATACCCTCCACTACACAATTATCCACCATAAATATAGTTCAACCTCTGTCTATTCCAAGCAATGGTTCTTTACGTCCATTCATATGCTTTTCACTTCATTCCCATGGGAGTCCAAACTCTTTAATCTTTTGAGATTCCCCCATATTTTTTCTCCTCCACCTAAGATAATCAATTTCAATGCACATTATTCTGGAATAGAACAGTAAACAATCTTTCAGAATCAGACAGCAATTTTTGTTTTTCTCCCCAACACATGCTAAGATCAAAGATGTGTTTGAGTTAATAATTTCTTTTAAAATGGAAATGCAAAGGAGTAAATATCTTCAGTAAGAAAAACTAATTGACCTCTTTTGTTCAAGACCAGTAACCCAGAGGGAATCAAAGTTTTTGTTGTCAGTAAAAAGGAAAATAATCTGGAGAAGCCTGTGGATAGTGGCTAAGAAAGGCCAGGATACTGTCTGGGCAAGTAGAAGAAATACACTGGCAGAGCATCTGAGAAGAGGAGCTCAGCCTCAAGGTGGGTGGGGACGCTGGAAGGGAAGCATGAATACCCCAGTGACAAATGTGCAGAGGGACAAGGGGGCTGACAACTGTTTCATAGCCTGGAGATCATTGGGTGGCCCCTGCCTGGCTCCCAGGACACTCCAAGCCAATCCCCATAACTATCCCATCTACTCCAAGCCTGTCGGCACACACTGTATGCAGCCTCCCCAGGCTCTCACCCTGCCTCAGACCACAGCAAGTTCCAAATCAAGTCTTCCCTCTTCCCTAGATGCTTTTCTGCCTGTGCCAGCCCATCACACCCTTGCCCCTCTGTACAGTACAACAGAGACAATTGTGTTGAAATTCAAGCCTAGCTTCTCCAGTGAAAATAAAGCTTCTTGAGAGCAGTTTTTCTGACATATCACTTCTGTTCTTCCTTCAGAAAAAGGAGCAGGAGTAAGTGAGTTAAGAATGATACTTTGAAACAATCAGTATTTCCATTCTGTTTTTGTCCAGCTATTTAAAACAACATACATTGTATAGCTTCAGAAGCAGCTTCTTATTTGGGGATTGGTTTATAAACTGCATGGTTGAAAATACTTCCCAGCCCAGGACTTTACAGCTGGTGATGAAGAAATGAACAAAGCTGGAGCCCAAAAAGACCAATATAGTCAATGAGCTTAGACAAATGTCAGCAGCTGCCAAGGAGGATTTCATACTTAGAATGATTATTCGACTAGAGATTGGTTCTATTATAAGAATTTGTTTCCTCTGCATAAGAAAAGTTTGAACACATTAAATTATAAGTGAGAGTTCTAGAGTCCTGGGCACATAATGAAAATTTTTAAAAAAAAACTAATTACACTGTTTTCCAAGTGGTTCAAAGATTTTCAACAAAAGAAAATAAAAAGCTTTTGTTTTGAAAATAAAGTACACCAAAGGAGTAATATGCTTCTGTATTTTTGATGCCCAGAGCATAGAAATAGGAACCCCAGAATTTCATTTGTGCTATTTATTTGTTCACCTATATACTCATTCACTGAATGTCTATTATGTGCTGGACATTGTGCTAGGTGCTAGAGAAACAGGGAAAAGGAAGACATCTCGCCTAGAAACATATCAAATTGTGGGAGAAACACAATACTCTTAAATATGCCACGTTTTAATAGAAATCTAAACTTACCTTGGGCTCGAGGCAACAACTGAGTAATAGATCCCAGATTTCATTAAATACCTAAAGGAACTGTGTGAATTAGGTAGTTAGAAGTAGGCAAGTAAAGACTGTGGTTTCTAGAAATCAAGAATAAGCTACAAAGTAAGACATCAAGGGTGTCCAAACATATCCTAGAAGTCCTGTAATCACCAGAGGACAGAAACAAGCTAGATGTCAATAGTCCAGAAAAGCAGGACATGTGCCAAGAACTACCAGAGTTAGCAGAGGTGAAAAACAGACCAGAGGTGACAAAGTCAGGCTAGATACGAAAAAGCAGGAAAGTCTCAGGTTAAGATGGACTACTGATCTGAAATCATGGACATTCGGTCAAGCTCATTTGTGTTCACAGAGCAGGAGAAAACCAAACCTTGACCACAGTAAACATTCATCTGTCATGAGCCTACCATGTGCCAGGCATTTGGCTAGTCACTTTACCTAAAATATGTCATTTAGCTCCCCCATCCCAAACTGTAAGAGGGTTGTTTACAGATGAGAAAATCAAGACTCAAGGAGATTAACTACCTTACCCCAAATTGCAGTGATCATCTCCCAAATCGTGAATCATTTACAAATGAGAAAATTGAGACTCAGAGAGATTAAATAACCTTCCCCAAACCGCAATGATCATCCTGGTAGAGCTAGGATTCAAACCTTGAAGTCTGGCTCACAAGTGTGTGAAGTGAGGCTCATCTCTCTATTTCCTGCCTGGGAAGGGACACTGAAAGTGAGTCCAGCAACTGAGGGAAAAGTGAGAAAGCTTTAACTGCAGATTAATTTAGACAAGCAGGCTAAGAGAAAAAGAGCAAGGATTAAGGGCAGATAATAACAAAGTGATCCACGGAACTTCCACTGAATGATCAAATTAGATTTCGTGTGACAGGCTTTTGTCTCTTGAAGTTTTGTTTTGTGCAAAACTTCAAGACAGCAGTGATTATGTCATTAGGAGTCTTGGCCCTTTGATGTTGGCTCCGTTACTGCATGCCCAACTAAAGCTTCTAATAGCTGGGGACATTTCAGAGGCTGAACAAAGAGTTTATTAAAGAGAGTTACTCAGGAAAAGTGCAGACCAAAGAATGGAGGATTGGAGGCTGTTAAATAAAACAAAGTAGTCTGCCTCAGCTACACAACTTATCACCAATAGAACAGCCAGCACTGAGGTATCCTTCTAACCCTGCACGCGGGAAAACCTCTGGGTCCCTAATGATAGAGACATGGGACTGGGGTGCTGCTGTCTCCGACCTCAGTTTTGGGTAGGATAAGAGATACCATCACTTTGTTGAAACTGAATTTAGATTTAATATTCAGCCAATAGAGAGTGCCTGAAATAAAGAGAATGGCTTTGTCTGAGAGTCCTTTTAGCAGAAATGAAAGAACGGTCAAGACTATAAGCATAGGAAGACATGAACAACCCAGAGGCGGAAGAGACTATTTCAAAAGGAAAGGAGAAACCTGCCCACACAATCGAGGGCACTATCTTGCTTTGGACTATTAAGCCATGTTACACTGTTTTGATACTCTTCCAGTCATCCCTCCCCACAGCCTCAGAAGGCGGGCCCCGGAACTTAAGGCCACTGCCTGCGCCTCCGAGCGTCGCCTCAGCGGCCGCACCCACAGCCCACGCCCGGTGGGCGGGGCGGAAGCCTGTCGGATCTCGCGAGAGTTCGCAGGCCCTAGACAGCGGCGGTAGGGGAGAGGTGCTGCGTAGCTGCGCTTCCGCAAAGATGGCGGCGGCTGCAGGGAGCGGCGCTCGTCTGGCGGCCTGGGGCGGAAGACTGCGGCGCGGGCTCGCTGCCAGCCGACGGGCTGTGCCGAGTCCCGGCTCCTTGGCAGCCGCAGTGGCCGGTGCGGCCCTTGCAGGAGCAGGAGCGGCCTGGCACCACAGCCGCGTGAATGTCGCGGCGCGAGAGGGCAGCCTCACCGCCTCACCACAGGTACGGAACGAACTCTTTCTGTGAGCCGAAGTCAAGCTCCTCCCTCCCCTGACGCCCCTTTACTGGGAGTGGTTTGCTACTGGGCGGCTCTGACTGTCTCCTGGAGCCGGGGGTAGGGGTGCCGCTGCGAGTCGGGGCGCCTTGCGACTGGTGGGACTCGCTCCTTCCTGGACTGCCCCCCTTCCCTGAGCCCCCGAGGACCTTCGAGGCTGGTGACGGGAGATTTTGCCTCCCTTGGGAGAAACCCGCGGTGCGGATGACAAACTGGCCGCACTAATTTAGTAGTGACGAGTGTGGGTGTGTCTTAATTCAAGGCTCCTAATTCAGAATCTCAGCACCTCGCCCCTTCCTCCCTCTCTGGTCAGTGAAGTGGCATTCACATCCGCAGGTGATGTGCGTCCAGTTATCCTTCTGGGATATACTTTTGTTAACCTTTATAACTAAAAGTTTTACGACCTCTTCTTTGTATAGCATGGTGAAGTTCTGGTTTGTTTTTGTTTTTTTTTTTTTTTTTGAGACAGAGTCTCGCTCTGTTGCCAGGCGCCAGGCTGGAGTGCAGTGATGCGATCTCAGCTCACTGCAACCGCCGCCTCCTAGGTTCAAGCGATTCTCCTGCCTCAGCCTCCCGAGTAGCTGGGACTACAGGCGTGTGCCACCACACCCAGCTAAATTTTGTGTTTTAGTAGAGACAGGGTTTCACTATGTTGGCCAGATGGTCTGGATCTCTTGACCTCGTGATCTACCCGCCTCGGCCTCCCAAAGTGCTGGAATTACAGGCGTGAGCCACTGCGTCGGGCCCAGTTTGCTTTTTTAAGTCACGAAAGTGTCAGCCATAAAAATTAACCTGTTGATGATTTCCAGATTTTATTAGCAACTTTAAGGAACACTATTGCATGATTATAAACCTTAGTACTTCACTGGACCATAAGTTCTAAGCAAAAATAGCTCCTAAAACTTCCTTCTATTAAGTCGGCCTGGCGCTGTGGCCGTAATCCCAGGGCTTTGGGAGGCCTAGGCGGGTGAATCACCTGAGTTCAGGAGTTCGAGACCAACCTCGCAACGTGATTGAAAACCCGTCTCTACTAAAAATGTAAAAAATTAGCTAGGCATGGTGACGGGCACCTGTAATCACAGCTACTCGGGAGGCCGAGGCAGGAGAACTGCTTTAACCCGGGAGGTGGAGGTTGCAGTGAGCCAAGATCTAGCCATTACACTCCAACCTGGGCGACAAGAGCAAAACTCCATCTCAAAAAAAAAAAGATGAGTCCAGTTCCCTATTTCAAAATAAATAATGTTGTTATGTAACGCATTTGAAAATATGGAAGAGTACTACTTTAAAATTTGTATAGGCAATAAGTTTTTACATATGAACTTTTTTGAAAATTGAAAGTAGGATTATTTTCTTTGTTAGATTTACATTATGTTTTTCTAACAAAAAACTCAAAGAACATTCAGATACAACAAAAAAGAGGGAAGAAGTCCTTGTGAATTAAAATTAAGTATTGGCAAGTGATATTCCTTATTTGTATTAATAACACATAAGTGATTATAATATAAATTATATTAATGTAATGTAAACATATATAATGAAAAGATCTATCATCTAGTGTTTTTATAGCATTTTTGTGAATCTTATGCCAAGAAGTTCGGTGTATTCATCATCATTTTCTCTCTCCCCTTGATTCATCCTATTTAAGACCCTTAGGCTAATCTTCTCCAGAGAAGTGCTTTAACAACACAATGTAACCTTCTTCGGAAACATTAGTGTCTCATTTTGCCGAGAGTAAAATCCACATTTTAAAACTTTGTCATTCAGAGCCCTTTATAGTCACACTCTGACCTGCTGCTACTCAGGCACCTTCCCACTAAAGTGATTCACTCACTATTCTGGGAACAAGCCTTAAATACCACTCACCTCCCTGCAACATTTGTAGATTCTGATTTCATTTACCCATCTCATTGGGTTTTTTTCCTGGCCCACTTCTAGTCTTTCTCCTTTGAAATCTCTGACTTGACTCTAAAAACTTCACACTAGTGTAGTTATTTTGGATGCTCTTCCCAACGCTCAGCTCTCCCTCCCTGCAGCATTGTAACTTTAATCTCCTTCCCTGCAGCTTTGTAACTTTAATCTTTGTAAAGTTAATCTTTGTAACTTCTACCATTTTATTATCAATTGTTTTATAAGGTCTGTTGGCACAGCATTTGCTTCATCTGCCGTTTGGCCGAGACAGTGGTTCTCATCCTTTTGCCAGCACGGTGGACATATCTTTCAGCATCAGTGGCTGAGTACAGGAAGGATTGAGAGGCACCTATAGCTTGAAAACTTTGCCTGCACCTCAGTGATTTTGATACATTTCCCTAAGAGGTGGGGCTGTTAATGCTCCTCTACCACTATTTTGGGGACAGGTGTACATAGTTGAGCTAGATATATACCAGAATTTTGGGTTGTGGTAAATAGTCTTTCATCACAATACAATTTTTTGTGTACCAATACAGTTATCTTACTTAGTATTCCAAGTTGGTAAAATCTTCCTGATGTGGTCCTATAATAATAGTGATTATGTTCTTCATTTCAGTCATTACACTAAGTGCTTTTTCCAATAAAAATATGAATTTGTATTAATGGAGTCCTACACTTTTCCAGTTCCCATTGTGACCAACAGCTTACATTTGTGAGGGTCAGTCAGGAATTAAGGGGTAGAGTGTCATGTCATGAAACAGTAGATAAATTGGAAACTTCCTTTTTTCTTTACTTTCTTCCTTTCACGAGTATTGAAATCTTATTCTATGCTAGACAGTATGCAAGGAGCAGGGATTAGAGACACAGTTTATGTGCTTACAGTTTAATGGGAAAGGACAATTTTAATACAGTGTGATAAATGCTGTGGTCGGTGCTGTGGAAGCATAATGGAAGAGCATCTCACACAGTCTTAGTTTCCTGAAGGAATTATTGTGTAGGTTGACACCTGGAGGGTGATTGCAAGTTTGCTAGGCAAAGAGATGGGGAAGAGTTTTGTAGGCAAAGGAAATAGCTTTACAGAGATCTGGAAGTAAGAGTTTGACTCAGCAGAATAAGAGCTGCAAAAGATCGGGTTCAAAACTGGGTATGAGCAGTGGCTGGGAATCAGATCATTAAGTGTCCCTTAAGCCATGTGACAGGAATATTTATCTTAAGCACAGTAGGGAGCCATTGCAGCATTTCTTAATCCTCATGGACCCCCATATATCCATGCATAGAATTTAGGGGATCCATGAACTTAGATAGAAAAAAGATTACATTTTTTGTTTTTATTGACGTGTAACTTAATGTTTTTTTCAATTCATTTAATGAATGCAGGCAACGAGCTGCAGTGGTATTACAGTAACTGCCTTTGTCATCGACAGAAATCTCAGATATTTTCCTACTATATTATAGTTGTTATAAGCATCTCAGAGTATCACTTCTTCAAAATGGAAGCATTTTTTTAAACCTGCCCCATATCATGTTATTTAATGCATAAAGAAGTCCATGTAATACTGTATCACAAATTTGTTTTTGACCTTTGGAAAGAGTATTGGGACTTTAGTAAAGGGAGTGGATTGAGAACTAGATTTAGGGAGCTGTTGCAGTAATTCAGGAGAGAGTTGATGATTGCTAAATTAGTGGATGAATTTAAAAGACATTTAAAAGATAAATTAGTAAAGACTCTGAATTGCAAGGGTATGTATTGTATTGTAACACCTGGGCAACAAAATAGTGCCTCCCACAAAGAAATTCTTAGTGGAACTTGTTTTAGATCATGTCAGCACATCAGTTACTTCTAGGTAAACTGCTGCTTTTAAAACAGAATATTCAAAAACTTTTCTAAGATTTTAGTATTACTCCCATTACAATGTTATATTTAATTCAGACACGTAAAATCCAAAATAATAGAAGGGAGGAGACAGACTTATTCTGTTGTTTCAGTCCATTCTGCTGTAAAAGGATAGCTGCATTCTTAAACCTTGATATATTTTTTGAAATTATAAAAAGTTATTTCAAGGGAGAAAGGAGGTTTAGGAGCTAGAGTCTTAGATTTGCAAGGGTAAAAATGTTTCTTTCCTGCAGGAATTTAAATAATGAAAGTTATGGCAGCAGTCCCCAACCTTTTTGGCACCAGGGACTAGTTTCGTGGAAGACAATTTTTCCACTGACCAAGGTGGGGGTGGTTTCAGGATGTAACTGTTGCACCTCACATCGTCAGGCATTAGTTAGATTCTCATAGGAGTGCAGTTCACAATGGTTCGCACTCCTATCAGAATCTAATACTGCTGCTGATTTGACAGGAAGTGGAGCTCTTTCACCCACCACTCACCTCCCACTGTGTAGCCCTGTTCCTAACAGACTATGGACTGTTACTGGGTTGGGGACCCCTATGTTGTGGTTATTATTGTATTTTATTATTATGAGCCAGAATAATATATTGGTAAATCCAAACTGATTAAAACAAACCTCCATTTCACTACGTAGATACCCAACAGCATGTAAGATCAGACTAAAAGTAAAGCTTTCTGAACCATTACTATTGGTTTTTTTTGTTTTTGTTTTTGTTTTGAGACAGAGTCTTACTATGTTTCCCAGGCTGGAATACAGTGGCATGATCTCGGCTCACTGCAACCTCTACCTCCCTGGTTCAAGTGATTGTCTCGCCTCAGCCTCCCTAGTAGCTGGGACTGCAGGCACCTGCCATCACGCCCAGCTAATTTTCGTATTTTTAGTAGATACATTGGTCAGGCTGGTCTCAAACTCCTGACCTGAGGTGATCCCGCCTTTGCCTCCCAAAGTGTTGGGATTACAGGCATGAGCCACCACACCTGGCACCATTACTATTTTAAGTCATTGTAATAATGCTCAAAACTGGAGAAGGAAAGTAAAAACAGCAAAGCTGAAGTAAAATATAATATAGTTCACAGTTGACAACAGTGATATTTTATTTGTTGTTATTCACTTGTTAATTACATGAATATTTCATTTATTCCCTAAATTTTCTTTCCAAAATATATGTGCTATTGGATACTTTCGATTTTTTTTTTTTTAACTTCATTACAGGTTTTTGTTGTTTGCTTTTCAATAGAAAGTTTTTCTGCTACAGCCAGTCGCGGTGGCTCATGCCTGTAATCCTAGCACTTTGGGAGGCTGAGACAGGCAGATCACCTGAGGTCAGGAGTTCGAGACCAGCCTGACCAACATGGAGAAACCCCATCTCTACTAAAAATGCAAAATTAGCCAGGCATGGTGGTGCATGCTGGTAATCCCAGGTACCTGGGAGGCTGAGGCAGGAGAATCGCTTGAACCCAGGAGGCAGGAGGTTGCAGTGAGCTGAGATCACTCCATGGCATTCCAGCCTGGGCAACAAGAGCAAAACTCTGTCTCAAAAAAAAAAAAAAAAGAAAAGAAAATTTTCCACTACAGTTTAAAAAGTAAAATTATTTTGCATAACAGTCTATAATGCTGTATTTTTTATTCTAAATAAATCCAAATTACTTGTTATACAAAAACATATCAGACATTCTTTGATATGTTTATTTACATTTGTATTTATAAATACGTAAAACTCTTTTCTCTGTTATCAGTTTTTCTTTTCTTTCAGTGCTTATCACTCTTTGAAATTCTTTTATCTACTTGTTTATTTTGTCTTCCCTCACTAGAGTGGCCTTTTTCATCTCTGTATTATTAGTACCTAGAAAAATCGAAGTCACCTATTGGCATGTAATAAATGTTTATCTAGGGTGAATGAATGAACTGAAAGGCATTAGATAACAAAGTGACTTTCTCCATCTTTGGTTTGCTTGGCGTTTATAGAAATATTAGACAACCAATATCTAAAAATAGTTAGAATCAGCTAAGTTACTAACTGTCCCAAATATATTTAATTACATACTTAGAGCCATAGAGACATGTCATGCCATATTCCCAGTAGAAAAGATAAGTAAATAACAGACTTTGCTCTAATCTGCTATGTCCCAAGGGCCTAGAAAAAAGTCTGGCACATAGTAGGTGCAGTAAGTATTTATTGAATGGGTGAATTAATTGATAACATCTATAATGTTTTAATAATAGATATACGTTTCTCTCTGAAGTTTAAAGATGGATCCATGTAACCTGCTATTACATATAAGATTGAATTTTTAATATAGATTATTAACATTTATATAGCAAGCTTTTGTCCTTTGCTATCACATTAAAATATCAAATATTCATTTTAGAATTTAAATACATTTTGACTTCAGTTACTGAGACACTTCAACTGGTAAACCTCAAGCCAATTAAATTGGGAAAATAATCCTGACATGGCAAAAACAAAGTATATTAATAAACTATTTTTTCATTGTAGTCAAATGCATGTTACATATTTTACACCAACTGAAGATATAAATATAACAAGCTTTATATCTTAACAATTGGCTGAAAATCCTCTTAGCGAGAGAATGGTTTTGGTTTACATACTCTGTTTTGAGGTAGAGAGCAAGCCCCATAAGAACCTGAATGTGGCTAACCTAGGCTTCAGGGGTAAGAGAAAGCTGCTTTGCATAATTCAAACAGAAGAATTTGAAGCATATAAAGAAATGTGGGAGGTAGTGAGTACTGGGAGTGAAGATAGAGGGAGAAGAAAGGACAAGATTGGAAAGACAACTGTATAGTCTTAAGATCTCTCCTTCTTTCAGCCCATCTTAAGTAAAGTCTAGCAAATTCACAAGTGCTTGGATAGAGTTACACAAAGCTCCCATGGTTTAAGCAGAAGTATCACTGGATGGAAGTGAATATCAAGAGGACACATGGAGAATGTAAGTACCTACATTGCCTCAGTTCTTAGCAACACTCCTGGAAGGGTTTTGAATATTCATAGATTGTGAAATTAAAGGTAGGATATATCTCTGTCAGAGTCCAGTGAGGAGGCAGAAATCAGTAATTTGGAGAAGGAAATTTAATGTAAAAAAGTAGTAAAAGGTGATGGATACTAAGGGAGTAATACTCACAGGGTCCAGAAGCAGCAAGTGTGAAAAAGTAGCTACTGCCTTTAGGCTGAAGAGAGTGGACCATGAAGGAACTAAAGACTTGGGAGAGGTATCCCCTCTCCATCCCCAAAGCGGATATTCAGCCTCTTTCAAGAGGCTATGCCTGTCCCAAGAATATAAAACCTGCTGCTGCTGAAGAAACTTGCCGGATGGCACAGGCCATAGCTAGTCTGTAGAAGGAGCCTGCCATTGGTGGAAGGGGTGAGTAGGCTGGAACTAGTCTACAGTATTGACCTGCTGGGTGGGAGAATGTGGCCTGAGATCCTGTCTTGGAGCTACTGCAGAGGTGGTGCCCTGGAGTAACGAATAGCTGCGGCCTAGTGGGTTGTGTGTGGCCTAAGGGCCCCTGGGGCTGCCATGGAAGCTGTTCATTAAAGCTGTTTGGAAGCCAGTGACCAATGTGTCCTGAAGGTGCAGCTGAAGTCACTTTATCTACCCACCAGAACTAATTGGAAGTGGTTCTGGCTGGTCTGTGAGGGGCTCCAGTTCTGAATAACAGAAGGTGGACTGAGACCTGAGAGGAAAGTGCCTTTTTGCCTCTGCTGTCTTGCAGTGTCACTCCCATACCCTCTACGAACAGAGTTGTCCCAGCTGGCAAAGGAGAAGCGTTCACAGAGACTAGCTCTAGTATTACCAAGCAAAGAAGTGTGGATTTTAGCTGGGAGACAACAAATTGATAACTGGTATACAGTTCTAGAGAGTTTTACCTGGGTTTCAAGAAGCAGGGAAACTGCCAGTTGACTACTTGTGATGGTACAGGTTAAAGATTTTCTTTTCTTTCGTTTTTTTTAAGCTTCTAGTTTTCATTCTTACATTAAAGTCTCTAATTTTGTCTTTAGTTGTTTTTTCTTTATTCTAAAAAAAAAAAAAAGGGATACATGTGCAGAACATACAGGTTTGTTACTTAGGGATATAGGTGCCATGGTGGTTTGGTACACCTATTGACCCATCTTCTTAAGTTCCCTCCCCTCGCTCCCCACCCCCCAACAGGCCCTGGTGTGTGTTGTTCCGCTCTCTGTGTTCGTGGGTTCTCAGTGTTCAACTTTCACTAATGAGTGACAACATGTGGTGTTTGGTTTTCTGTTCCTGTGTTAGTTTACTGAGGATGGTAGCGTCCAACTTCATCCATGTCTCTGGAAAGAACATGATCTCATTCCCTTTTATGGCTGCATAGTATTCCATGGCATATATGTACCACATTTTCTTTATCCAGTCTATTATTGATGGGCATTTGGGTTGGTTCCATGTCTTTGCTATCGTGATTAGTGCTGCAGTAAACATACATGTGCATGTGTCTTTATAGTAGAATGATTTATATTCCTTTGGGTATATACCCATTAGTGAGATTGCTGGGTCAAATGGTATTTCTGGTTCTAGATCCTTAAGGAATCTCTACACTGCCTTCCACAGTAGTTGAACTATTTTACACTCACACCAACAGTATAAAAGCATTCCTATTTCCTCCACATCCTCTCCAGCATCTGTTGTCTCCTGATTTTTTTAATGATCACCGTTGTAACTGGTGTGAGATGGTATCTCAGTGTGGTTTTGATTTGCATTTCTCTAATGACCATTGATGATGAGCATTTTTTTCGTATGTTTGTTGGCCTCATAAATGTCTTCTTTTGAAAAGTGTCTGTTCATGTCCTTTGCCCACTTTTGAGTGGGTTTGTTTGTTTGTTTCTTGTAAATCTGTTTTAGTTCTTTGTAGATTCTGGATATTATCCCTTTGTCAGATGGGTAGATTGCAAATTTTTTTTCCCCATTCTCTTGGTTGCCAGTTCACTCTAATGATTGTTTCTTTTGCTGTACGGAAGCTCTGGGGTTTAATAAGATCCCATTTGTCTATTATGGCTTTTGTTGCCACTGCTTTTGGTGTTTTAGTCATGAAGTCCTTGCCTGTGCCTGTGTCCTAAATGGTTTTGCCTAGCTTTTCTTGTAGGGTTTTTATGGTGTTAGGTCTTGTGTTTTTAGTAGAGATGGGGTTTCACCATGTTGGCCAGGCTGGTGTCCAACTCCTAACCTCGTGATCTACCTGCCTTGGCCTCCCAGAGTACAACCTGATGGCCATAGGATCACTCCTGTATAGGGTGTCTGACAACTCTTATTGGAGGGTCTCACCCAGTTAGGTGGCATGGGGAGCAGGACCTGCTTAATGAAGCATTTTGTCTCTTGGAGAAAGTGTTTCACTGGGGGGAAACCCACTCATCTGGGCTGCCCACATTCTTCAGAACTACCAGGAGGAGAGGCTAAGTCAGCTGGTACGCAGAAACTGCTGTCACTTCTCCCTTTAGGGGCTCAGGCCCAGGGAGATCCGAATTCTGACCCTGAGCCTCTGGCTGGAGTTACTGGAGATCCTGCAGGGAAACCCTGCCCCATGAGGAAGGATGGGTCAGGGTTAGGCCTGAAGAGGCACTCTGGCTGCAGACTGTCACAGCCAGTGTGTTAGGCTTTGGGGACAAGTCTTGGGACCAAACCATCAAGCCTCCCTGGCTCCAGCACAGGAGAAACACGGCCCTGGAGCTATAGAAATGGATGCCACCCTTCCCCTGCCCAAGGAGCTTAGAGTGTTTTGCAGTTGCGGGTCCCAGTGCTGGCAGCTGTCCCTCCTCCAAGGAGCTCAAATGGCTTAGACAACCGGCTGCCACAGCCAGTGCTGGTCTCCGCTCCTCCTGGGATTTCAGTAAGGTTAAGCAGATTCCAGCTGAGAGGCTGTAAGAATCTGCTCGTTCTGTGGTTGGGATGCTAGGCCTGAGGTGTGGGTTTGCAAGCGGGATCTTCATCTTCCGATGCACGGTTGCACCGTTTTGTGGAAAAAGCAGTTTCCCCGGCTGGGTAGCACACTGTCTCACTGCCTCCTTTGGCTGAGGGGAGGGGGTTCCTCTTCACCATGTCCTCTCAGGTGGGCCGCCCCACCATACTGCTCTTCCTTCTCTCCATGGGTCACGCCAGCCTTCTAGTCAATTTTGATGAGAGAACCTGGATACCTTGGTTGCCAGTGAAGGATTCACAGGCTTATTATGGGTTTTTTTATGGGAGCCTCTGAACACTGCTGCTTCTAGTGGATCATCTTGGCCCTGCCATAAGGATTTTCATGTTAGCATTATATGCAGTGCTGATGATATGTGGGCAGTTGATCTGATCCAACTCGTCCCTTTTGTTTCTGCAATGATTATCCTCAAGGAACTTAAAAACTCAATAAAAGTGAGCTTTTTAGAATTGTTCCTCTAGCACTGAACCAAGAGCTTGGCATTTAGAAGGTGTTCAGAATGTTAGTTGGATAAACATTCCATAGTTTGAAAATAGTTTGACCTACTCCCCACTGGAGATTCTGCTTGCCATTATTTACTATTTGCTCTGTATAAAATTCCTGATAATTTGGTGTAGGAATTGAGGGTTAGGATATTTTAATTGTGAAAAAGAATAAGGTTATAAAACATTGTTGAAATCATAATTTTTATATTTTTAAGATAGATATCATTAATGATGGCAGGAAAGTCATGAGGTCAGTGTGATGATTAATACTATGTGTCAACTTGGCTAGGCTATAGTGCCCAGCTATATGATCAATCACCAGTCAAGATGTAACTGTGAGAGTATTTTTTAAATGTGATTAACATTTTAATCACTAAACTGAGTAAAGCAGATAGCCCTCCATAATACGGGTAGGTCCCATCCAATCAGTGGAAGGCTTTAAAAGCAAAGACAGAGATTTCCTGAAGAAGAAGGAATTTGGCCTCTAGACTGCATCATAGAAACCAACCTCCCTGCAGATTTTAGACTCAAGACTGCAATGTCAACTCTTACCCAAATTCTAGCCTGCTAGCCTGCCCCATGGATTTTGGACTTGCCAACACCTGCAGTTGAACCAGTTCCTTAAGTATCTTTCTCCTTCTCTCCTTCTCCCCACTTGGATGTGTGTGTGTATATGTATATGTATATATGTGTGTGTGTGTGTGTGTGTGT
>CAUYLG010000558.1:0-49015 GCA_963573385.1 Cacajao melanocephalus
AGGTACCTGAAGGCCGGTCGCGGTGGCTCACGCCTATAATCCCAGCACTTTGGGAAGCCGAGGTGGGCGGATCACGAGGTCAAGAGATTGAGACCATCCTGGCCAACATGGTGAAACCCTGTCTCTACTAAAAATACAAAAAATAGCTGGGCATGGTGGCACGTGCCTGTGGTCCCAGCTACTCGGGAGGCTGAGGTGGAAGAATGGCTTGAACCCAGGAGGCGGAGGTTACAGTGAGCCGAGATTGCGCCACTGTACTCCAGCCTGGCGACAGAGCAAGACTCCGTCTCAAAAAAAAAAAAAAAAAAAAAAGATACCGTAAGGCAGAATCCATCTAACCTTGATTTTTAAAGATATATTCATTACCCCAAGATCTAATTTAAAGTCCTCATGTGATCCCTAAATTTTTTTTTCTTATTTTTTTTTAACCTTTTCCCCAGAGCTGAGACAAAAGCAATGGTAACTTTATGTGAGTTTCTATGAATTATTTAACATTATGGTACTTTAAAGAAAAAAGAAAAGGAAGCCCAGACTCTGAAAATATCTTTTAAAATGTGGATGCTTTCATAAGTGGAACTTATGAAAATATGCATTATTTCCTGGAAATATTTGATAAATCTAATTGTTAACTTCCTTTAAAAACTTGCCCAGAACCTTTATGAGAATGACTGACATAGTCTAACCATGGTTTGATATACCACATCTCTGTATATTTTTGTATATTATATCTTCTACAAGTGGCACTCCATATCTATGTGTTCTGTATCTGTGGGTTTTGCATCCATGAATTCAACCAACCAAGGGTCAAAAGTATTTGAAAAACAAAAGAGGATGGTTGTGCCTGTACTGAACATGTACGTGCCCTTTTTCTTGTCATAATTTTCTAAACAATACAGTATAATAATTTACATAACATTTACATTGTATTTTGTATTATAAGTAATCTAGAGATAATTTAAAGCATATGGGAGGATGTGCGTAGGTTATATGCAAATACTATACCATTTTATATAAGGGACTTGAGCATCTGTGGATTTGGGTATCTGAGAAGAGTCCTGGAACCAGTCCCTCATGGATACTGAGGGATGACTGTATTTCATAAATACTTATTATGTCTAAGGCATCTGTGAAATTTAAATCTAACTCAAAATAGGAAAAAAAAAGTGCTGGGCACGAAATCAAAAAACAAACTTGGCTGGCATGGGAAACTCAAATTTCTGAAATTTTCATAAATTTGAGGTCTCATCTTCTCATACTTAATAGCCAGAAGACTTTGAACCTTGTGTTCAAACAATGTTCTAGCTAATAGAATCAAAGAACTGGAAACAGACACACACACACACACACACACACACACACACACACAACTTTAAGAGGATTTCTGATAGCTCTTTTTCTGCCTAGTCCAAGAACAGATTGCAGTCCAGTATAATGGGAAGGTCATGCTTATTTAGACAGACTTGGTTTTTTTTAAGCCACAACAAAATGACTTTTCTTTTGATCATTTAAAAAAAAAAAACAAAATCAAGCAAGACTTGGACTATTTTTATCTCCAGAAGAGCTGTATCAATGGCAGCTATAGGTGGTCAGGCACTAAAGTGATCTTTCCAACTTGGGCCCCCGAGATACATTGCATCTGGCAATAGTTATTAAGCAGGAAAAACATTCATAAAGCAACGTAATTAATGGGATTGAAACAGTGAGAGCTTTATCCCACACTTAGTCTTCATAGCTTCTGGATGGTATGCAACTTAGCCGTAGTCACTGTTGAGGAGACTGTTTTCTACTAACTCTGGAATCATTTCCTAGACCAGCATGATAGTCTATGCCTAGCTAAACCCATGCCCCATATTCCTAGCCCTTAGTAGACACATAGACAGGGACAGCCCTCACAATGAATTATTGAAAAACCTTTAGAAGTGACTGGCATAATGAGTCTGTGTTGTCCAGAGCCCTTAAACCACTTCCTAAGAAATGTAGGGGTAGTGCCTATACTTGAAAGGTGTGTCTCTCAAACTTGGTGAAAACTGCAAGATCTGTGGGTTGATGCAATGAATTGGTTCTCCTGGGTTCTGCCCCAATACTTCCTGTTTTAAAATTTCTAAAGATTTGTTTCGAAGTTGAAGAAAAGACCATTTTGAAAATGTCTCCCCTTAGTGAAGTGATAGCTGTAAAGCAAATTGGGAGGTTATAACCAGAAGAGCTCCAGGTGGGATGAAAGTATATGAAATGAACTGTTCTGGGTGGCCCATGCCTGGGACCAGATGAGGCCTGAAAGAACTGTGTTTGAGAGCCCTCCCGTTATAGATGGTTTCCTACAGTACACTTTGATACAAAGGGGGTTATTTTATTCCCAAATCCGCCTGGGGTCCATGCCAATTTAACCAACTTATGAAAGAATATGAGAAATGCAAACAAGTCCACCAAAACAAGAGAAATCTACTTGGGTTTTTACTTTGGATGTTTTTTTTTCCTGCTTTTTTTTTGTTTGTTTTTTGAGACAGAGTCTCACTCTTGTTGCTCAGGCTGGAGTGCAGTGGTGTGATCTCGGTTCACTGAAACCTCTGCCTCCCAGGTTCAAGTGATTCTCCTGCCTCAGCCTCCCAAGTAGCTGTGATTACAGGCATCTGCCACCATGCCCAGCTAATTTTTTGTATTTTTAGTAGAGACAGGGTTTTGCCATGTTATCCAAGCTGGTCTCAAACTCCTGACCTCAGGTGATCAACTCGCCTCAGCTTCCCAAAGTGCTGGGAGGATTTTTATTTTGAATCTGGTGTAATCAACTTCCTTGTTCTTGGACTCATTGAATAACAGTGAGAACTTATACCCAAGAGAAAATTGTATTTTGAGTCAGAAAGCATCTAAAAAGACTGTTTCCGTATAATCTCTCATCAACTTTTCCTCTGGCTTATTTTCAGAAAAGGCAGGAAAGGTTTGATTTACTAAAATTCCAGAGAACAAAGATACAAATATTTACATAAAACTCCTTTTTGAATTTTTAAAGTTTTCCTTAGAGGATGTTTCAGACAGATAAAAATAAGAACACAGTCAAGATATACCTTTGGAACGCCAACAGAAATTCAGCATATTAAGTATATTATATGTAACAATAGTATATCATATATATATATATATATATATATATGTAGTATATTTGTATGTAGGGAGAAACATGGAAATTTCTCCTTAGGATACTCTTGGGTATAGTTGATTACACAGCATAAAAAGCCTGTAAATTCCATCTTAGAGAAAGTGCATGACCTAAAGCAGAAATAGCATGTTTAACTGCCATTTGCTTTAAGAGACCACACACAGAGTGGGGAAAAAATTGTAAAAGAGAATCTGGCCAGGTGCAGTGGCTCACGCCTTAATCCCAGCACTTTGGGAGGCGGAGGCAGGTGGATCACCTGAGGTCAGGAGTTTGAGACCAGTCTGGCGAACATGGCGAAAAACCGTCTCTACTAAAAGTACAAAAATTAGCTGGGTGTGGTGGCGGGTGCCTGTAATCCCAGCTACTCAGGAGGCTGAGGCAGAATTGCTTGAACCTGGGAGGTGGATGTTCAGTGAGCTGAGATCGCGCCACTGCACTCCAGCCTGGGTGACAAGAGTGATACTCTGTCTTAACAAACAAACAAACAAGAGAATCTGATCAGATACTAAAAGATATACTAAGGATGTATCTTTATATATCAGCTTTTGGTTTCACCAGTGAAAACAGCAAAGGAATAGAAGTCAGTACTTCCCTTCCCTTTCTAAATGCCCAAGGGGCCATTTTTAGGAATAGAAGGATTAGAGGAACAAATACAAGACATTCTCTAAGAGAATAAAATTACATGGAACTTCAAATAAACCTCTACTCAGTAGAAGAGAAACAAAAATTGCTAGTGATTCAATAAATACCCATACACTCAGGAGCTTCTTAAAGCAGTCTCATCTCAGTTAAAGTCCAATGAGTCACTAAATGGGGGGAATAATACCTCAGTGTAGCTATGGGCTATTAGCATTTGTTCCATTTAACTCTTTTAATGCAGTTGTCTTTAGTACTGTGGGTAATACTATTGATGAAGCCTGCTGTTTCATATATAGCTTAACTAGTTTTTCCTTTTTTTGGTTTGATCTGTTTTTAAACTTTGATATTCATTTATTTCTGAAAGTGAACTAATTACATTTTGCAAGGAAAAAGATGATAGTCTTTGAGGCATAATAGAACATTGCAATATAGTCATTATCAAGAAATCGCACAACTATCATCCTGAGATACCAGTGTTAGTTTTTTGTTTTTTGTTTTGAGGCAGATAGAGCCTTACTCTATTGCCCAGGCTGGAGTGCAGTGGTGTGATCTCAGCTCACTGCAACTTCCACCTCCCAGGTTCAAGCAATTCTGCCTCAGCCTCCTGAGTAGCTGGGATCACGGGCACTTGCCACCACACCCGGCTAATTTTTATATTTTTAGCAGAGACAGGGTTTCACCATGTTGGCCATGCTGGTCTCAAACTCCTGACCTCAGGTGGTCCACCCGCCTCAACCTCCCAAAGTGCTGGTATTACAGGTGTAAGCCACCACTCCCAGTCCCCAGCATTAGTTTTATGAATAAGTGGACTGTGTATAACAGAAACAAACACATATATACTGCAAACAAGGAGTCTCAATGGCATTTAATCAAAAGCAATTCAATTCAGTGTTTAAAAACCTTTTGCCACATTACCTATGCACTTTATAAAAATCACATTCATCATTATGGAGATGAAAAAGGTTCCTTTTTAATGGCAAGTAAGTGAGTGGTTGCAGAAGACTGTGCAAAGATACAGACATAAAGGAAGAGAGAACTTGGGCAGAGAGGGTGTGGGGTATGGGAAGTAGAAGAAAAGACACATGTCATTAAGAACAAGTCATTCTGTGAAACAGGAATTTGAACTAATAAATCCTGTTGTCTAATGGAATGCACCCAAGAAGAAAATAACCAGCTCAGTTGGTTGAAGACAGATTTCTAAGAAGTTTTTCTCATAGAGTACCCAAGGGAAAGCCGGTATTTCAGAAGCTCTGTTATCCATGATCAAATGGTATTTTCAAGTAACTGTGGAGAGAAGTCAAGTTGAATACACTTGGAGTCATGAAGTAATGAGGAAGACAAGGTAGTGAGACATCATTGCTAAACTGCAGTTCACCCCGTGCCAACAGATACAGAGCAGACAAGGTTGTGTTCCTAAGGTGATGCTGCTCTCATTTAGGGCACCACTAAGCCAAACGAAGAACATGATTTATATATAGCAGGCTCTCCCTCAGGGAGGAACCCGGGGAAAGTCACAAAAAAAGAAGAGGAAGCCAAAAGAGTGTTTTTAGTCTCACACATCCTGTACTTTTTTTTCAGCTGCTATTTTGAAAGATAAACATTACATTTGTGGTTGAGTTGTCTTCCAGGTTTGAGAAAACAAAACAATATAGTTGTGAAAAGACGAGATCTGTGATGGAGCTAATGACCTTGGAAATGCAGACTGCTTTCCTGGTTTTAAAAACAAAACAAAACAAAGAAACCATTTTTTAAAAAGTGATTGAAAAACAGTGAAGCCCTTGCATCTACCTCCAGTGCCCCCAGGTCCCCAGCTGGTTCTAGAGTGACCTGGACACAAAGATGCTCTGTCCAGTATGAGCAGAGGAATGGCATGCCATCGCTGTACAGCCACATTCCAACTTCAGCTTTCATTCGACTGACATTTTGTAGGCTGGAAGTTGTGTTCAACTCAGGTTTTATTGAAACTAGAGCATTTCTATATTCTTCTTAATTTGAAAATGAAAGCAAATTCTATTTAGGAAGCTAACAGGGTTTTCTTGTGGGTTTGAAGGCAATCCACTTTACCAATGGGTCAATTCCATAGATCCTTTGATTTCCTATTAGATGCCAAAGGTGGGTCTTACTCACTATATCCAGAGCCCTGCTGTCATCACACAGGGCACTGCTAAAGCCTATAGTCAGCTGATAGATCAGAAAATTTGAGAGGAAGAAACCAACCTATATGACATTAGTAGAGCAGTGGCTGGAAATGCCTGCTGGTCTAGGTATTATTGAGCCTTCTTGAGAAATTACTCAATATGGCTGATAATGTGTTGAAGGGTGTTGCAGAGTGGCTTCCTTTATACAGTCTGCAGTGGGACTGACTTGTAATGGTGCCATTAGATCAGAATTGGAAGACAGATAGGGCTCCAGAAGACCCCAGATGTATGGTTCTTAAACCTCCCAATAATAAAATGTATTGTTGATTGGTATTGTGTTAGGATTCCTATGGCTTCTCTAACAAATTATCACAAATTTTGTGGCTTAAAAGTGACTGAAATTCATTCTTTCACAGTTCTGGAGGCCAGAAGTCATAAATCAGTGTCACCAGGCTGAAATCAAGGCACCGACAGATTTATAAAAATAAAGATCCTCCTGGGAGAATCTGTTCTCTGCCTCTTCCAGTTTCTGACATTCTTTGGTTTGTGGCTTTATCACTTCATTTACCTCATCTTCAAATTTTTCTCTGCTCCTTCTCATCATCCTCTCTCAACCTCTCTCTCTCTCTCTCTCTCTCTCTTTGTGTGTGTGTGTGTGTGTATGAGAGACAGAGAGAGAGAGAGAGAGAGAGAGAGAGAAATCTCCCTCTGCTTCTCTCTTATAGGGACACTTATAATGACATTTACGGCTCACTGGATAATCCAGGATAATCTCCCTATCTCAAGATCCTTAATCACATCTGCAAAGACCCTTCTTCTATATAAGATAATGTTTATAGTTTCTAAGGATTAGAACCTTATATCTTTGGGATCATCATTCAGCCTACTATAGGCATGTACTCTGTTCTCTCTTACACACATAGTAACACTCGATATATATATATATATATATATATATATATACACATATATATATACACACACATATATATATACTATTCTGGGAGTCATCACTGGACAACTTGGAGAACACTAATTAACTAATAAGTGCTTACTGAGCACCTGCTCTGTGCTGAGCTCTGTCCAAGTTGCAGCAGCAAAATAAAAGAAGTATGAAATGCAACCTCTGCCTTGAAGTACAAGACAAATATGGTTGGAAGACAAGACTCATACACAAGTGACATAAATAGAAACTCTGCAAGACAGAAGATAGTCAAATAGTATAGATTATAAATGTTATATGAATTCAAATAAAGGAGGTCTTTATTTAAAAAGAATAGAAAATATTAGCAATTTAAAGCCTGCAGTTGTTCACAGACAATCTACATTTTTCACTATTTAGGAGTTCCATATAAAGTTACTTGTAACACCTACAAGGCACAAGTGAATAAAAACTGGATGATTAAATAACCTTAGTAGCATTATTGACTTTTGCAAAAGCTTAAAGCCGTATCTTACATCCAGCTGGTCACCTTTGTTATTAATTATAATTGGATGTTGATGATACTCTGTACTGAAGTACAAATTGGTTTGTAGAAGATGAATTTCTTTTTCTTTTTCTTTTTCTTTTTTTTTTGAGACAGGGTCTCAATCTGTTGTCCAGGCTGGTGTGCAGTAGTGCTATCACAGCTCACTGCAGCTGTGGCCTCCCAGGCTCAGGTGATCCTCCCACCTCAGCCTCATGAGTAGTAGCTGGAAATACAGGCACACACCACCATGCCTAGCTAATTTTTTATAAATTTTTTTTTGTAAAGATGGGGTTTTGCCATGTTTCCCAGGCTGGTCTTGAGCTCCTGGGCTCAAACCATCCACTTGTCTTGGCCTTCCAAAGTGATAGGCTTAAAAGTGTGAACCACTGCACCTGGCCAGAATCAGAACTATTGATAAACGGGGCATATTACCAGAAACAAGATGTATATGCTTAAAAGTGTTCAGTGGGCGTTGTGGTGGATGTTCCATCATTCGTTCCACTCCATTCATCTTGCCAGATATTTGTTTCTGTACTGGGTGCCTACAAGGAGTAGATAGTCCCTTCTTCCTCTAGACTTTGCCATATCTGGATAAGATGCGTGGGATTACTTCATCATGTTGCTACCAATATTTGCAAATCTAAGAGCTGGATAGAACTTAGTGTATGATGGCATAACTGAAAGGATACACTAACCAACTGCAGATCTTGCCCTGTTCAGACCTCTTATTAAGTTAGTTAAAACAATTCCTTCTTCTTTAAATCAGTCTTTATTGGGTTTCCTAATATTGTGCTAGACAAAATCTTGACTGATACAAAGTATAGAAATAAAGAAATCATATATGTCTTAATGCAATTTAAAAAATAGGAAGCAATAAAATACAAAATGTATATGAAAATGAGTGACTGCTGGCTGGGTGCCAGCATCTGGGCCCAGATGTCATTTCCTCACATTTCAAAACACGATCATACCTTTCCAACAGTCCCCCAAACTCTCAACTTATTCCAGCATTAACCCAAAAGTACAAGTCCAAGGTCTCATCTGAGACAAGGCAAGTCCCTTCTTCCTATCGGCCTTCAAAATCAAAAGCAAGTTATATATTTCCTAGATACAATGGGGATACAGGCATTGGGCAAATACACCCACTCCAAATGGAGGAAATTGACCAAAACAAAGGGACCACAGACCCCATGCAAGTCCAAAGTCCAATGGGATTTAAACCTTATAATATACTTTCAACTCTGGCCAAATGCTGTGTTCAAAATTTTTAATTCTTTTGGAGGTTTTTAAATTAGCATTTTTTATTTACATTGTGACTGTGTTTTCTCACCTCACATCTGACTTCCTATCTGTATTGTCTCATGTATGAAAGTGTCAGTAGGCCAGGAGCAGTGGCTCATGCCTATAATCTCTGCACTTTGGGAGGCTGAGGTGGGCAGATCACGAGGTCAGGAGTTCCAGACCAGTCTGACCAACATGGTGAAACCTCGTCTCTACTGAAAATACAAAAATTAGCTGGGCATGGTGGTGCACACCTGTAATTCCAGCTACTCAGGAGGCTGAGGCAGGAGAATTGCTTGAACCCAGGAGGCAGAGGCTGCAGTAAGCTGAGATTGCACCACTGCACTCCAGCCTGGGTGACAGAGCAAGACTCCATCTCAAAAAAAAATAAATAAAGTATTAAAACTTAACCAATCATTAAAGCTTAAAGTTCCAAAGTGATCTCTTTTGACTCCATTTCTCACATCCAGGTCATGCTGATGCAAGAGTGATGTAAGAGGTGGGCTCCCACGGCCTTGAGCAGCTTTTCCTCTGTGGCTTTGCAGGGTACAGCCCTCCACCTGGTTGCTTTCACAGGCTGGCGTAGAGTGTCTGTGGCTTTTCCAGGTGCATGGTACGAGTTTTCAGTGGCTCTACCATTCTTGGGTCTGGAGGACAGTGGCCCTCTTCTCACAGATCCACTGGGCAGTGTTCTGGTAAAGACATTGTTTGGGGGCTCTGACCCCACATTTTCCTTCCATACTGCCCTAGCAGAGGTTCTCCACAAGGGCTCTGTCTCTGTAGCAAACTTCTGCCTGGATATTCAGGTATTTCCATACATCCTCTGAAATCTAGGCAGTGGTTCCCAAACCTCAGTTCTTGTCTTCTGTGCACCCACAGGCTCAACACCACCTGGAAGTTGCCAAAGCCTGGGGCTTGCAGCCTCTGAAGCAACAGCCTGAGCTGTACCTTGGCCCCTTTTAGCTACAGGTGGAGCAGCTGGGATGCAGGGCACCAAGTCCTGAGGCTACACACAGCAGGGAGGCCCTGGACCCTGCCCAGGAAACCATTTTTCCCTTCTAGGCCTCTGGGCCTGTGATGGGAGGGGCTGCCACAAAGGTCTCTGAGATGCCCTGGAGAAACTTTCCCCATTGTCTCTGGCATTTGGCTTTATGTTACTTATGCAAATTTCTGAAGCTGGCTTGAATTTCTCCCCAGAAAATATATTTTTCTTCTGCATTGTCAGGCTGCAAATTTTCCAAACTTTTATGTTCAGTCACTTCTTGAATGCCTCGCTGCTTAGAAATTTCTTCCACCAGATGATAGCCTAAATCATCTCTCTTTGAATCATTATCTCTCTTTGAATCATCAAAGTTCAAAGTTCCACAGATCTCTAGGGCAAGGGCAAAATGCTGCCAGTCTCTTTGCTAAAGCATACCAAGAGTCACCTTTGCTCCAATTCCCAAGAAGTTCCTCATATCCATCTGAGACCTCCTCAGCCTGGACTTTATTGTCCATATCTCTATCAATGTGTTGGTCAAAACCAACAAGTCTCTAGGAAGTTCCAAACTTAACCATATCTTCCTGTCTTCTGAGTCCTCCAAGTCTCTAGGAAGTTCCAAACTTTCCCACATTTTCCTGTCTTCTTCTGAGCCCTCCAAACATTTCCAACCTCTGCCTCTTAACCCAGTTCCAAAGTTGCTTCCACATTTTTGGATATCTTTACAGCAGCACTCCACTCTCCATGGTACCAATTTTACTCTATTAGTTCGTTCTCATGCTTCTAATAAAGATATACCCAAGGCTGGGCATGGTGGCTCACACCTGTAGTCCCAGCACTTTGGGAGGCTGAAGTGGGTGGATCATCTGAGGTCAGGAGTTTGAGACCAGCCTGGCCAACATAGGAAAACTCTGTCTCTACTAAAAATACAAAAATTAGCTGGGCATCGTGGTGCATGCCTGTAATGTCAGCTCTCAGGAGGCTGAGGCAGGAAAAGCACTTGAACCTGGAGGCAGAGTTTACAGTGAGATGAGATCCCACCACTGCACTCCAGCCTGGGCAACAAAGCATGACTCCATCTCAAAACAAATAAAAAATAATGATGTATCTGAGACAGGTAATTTATAAAGAAAAGGGGTTTAATTGACTTACAGTTCCACATGGATGGAGAGGTCTCAGGAAACTTACCATCATGGTGGAAGGTAAAATAAACATGTCCTTCTTCACATGGCAGCAGGAAGGAGAAATGCCAAGCAAAAGGGGAAGAGCCCCTTATAAAAGCATCAGATCTTATGAGAACTCACTATCACAAGAGCAGCATGGAGGTAACCACCCCCATGATTCAATTACCTTCCACCAGGTCCCTCCCACAACACAGGGAATGTGGGAACTACAATTCAAGATGAGATATGGATGGGACACATTCAAATTATGTCACTGAATAACAAATCAGCCCCAAATTCTGTGGTTTACAACAAAGACAATTATTTATTTATCTTGCCTGTAAATATTTAATTTGGGCAAGGCTCAGCAAGGATGCCTTATCTTAAGCCCCCACAGCATCATCAGGGGTGGTTAGTTTGAGCACTGAAGGATCTCTGTTCAAGATGACTCACCCACATGGCTAGCAAGTTGCTGCTGGCTGCTTACCCACCCAGCACAGCCCAGGTTGGAAGCTGGGGCCCTCAGTTATGCTCCACTTAGGCCTCCTCATTGGCTTCTTGGGCTTCCTTACAGAATGGTAGCCCAGTTGCATGAGCAAGAGTATTAAAAGAACGCAAGCAGAAGTTGTTCTGCATTTTATAACCTACCCTTGGAGGTCATACAGGTCACTTCTGTCAGTCAAAAGTCCAGGCAGAACCAAGGAGAACACAGATCTCAATTCTGAAGAAGAGCATATGGGTTGTTTGGTTGCTGCAGACAGATTGGAAGAATATACTCTGCCACAAACACTTTTATACATGAGACAATACAGACAGGAAGTCAGATGTGAGGTGGGAAAATGCTGTAACAATGTAAAAAATGCCAATTTAGAAACCTCCAAAAGAATTAAAAATTTTGAACACAGTGTTTGGCGGGCTGAAGGTATATTATAAATTGGTTTAAGTTTTTTTAAATGCTACTTGATAGTATTCATACTCTGAAATAATATAAAAATATGGAAGCATTCTGAATACTAATAAGATGTCAGTAAACATGGTGATTCCATATTGTTTAATAATTACATAGATAGTAACAATGGCAACTTTGTAAACATAGATATAAGTAAATATACACATTAACAAAACAACACAAAAATAGTATGCATAAAGTGCTAGAATTGTGCAACATGTATACATATAAATGACAGATTAGAAGTGAATAGAGAACAGTAGAAATATAATTGGTCATTATGATTGTATTTATAGTACTAATAAATAATGTCAATACACTATAAAAATTAAATGTGATACATTTAATAATTTCAATATAATATATTGATACATTAATTTTGTTGTATTGATTTATTACATTGTATACATTAATTTCATTGTACACTGTATTGATACATTAATACAAACAACAATTTCAATACACTATATTGTGATACATTTTATTTATATCGTGTATTGAAATTATTTATTAGTACTATAAATACAATCATAAATACAATATATTAAAGAGAGAACTCATAAAAGATACAGCAATCTCACTACTGGGTATATATCCAAAGGATATGAAATCAATATGTTGAAGAGATATCTGCACTCCATTGTTTATTGAACATATAGTCGATATATGAAAAATATATATTACCCAAGATGTGGAATAATAATATATTAAATATGTATAATAATAATAGCCAAGATATGGAATCAACCTAAGTGTCCATCAGCAGATGAATGGATCAGTAAAATGTGGTATATGGAGTACTATTAAGCCATAAAAGAGAACATGACCAGGTGCAGTGGCTCATGCCTATAATCTTAACACTTTTGGAGGCCAAGGCAGGCAGGCAGATCACTTGACCAGCCTGGGAAACATAGCAAAACCTCATCTCTTACAAAAAATAAGCTGAGTGTGGTGTCATGCGTCTGTAGTCTCAGCTGTTTGGGAAGCTGAAGCAGTGAGCCCGGGAGGTTTAGGCTGCAGTGAGCCAAGATCACATCACTGCACTCCAGCCTGGGTGACAGAGTGAAACCTTGTCTCAAAAATAAATAAATAAATATAAAAAATAAAGAGAACAAAATCCTGTCATTTGCAGTAACATGGAGAGAACTAGAGGTCATTATGTTAAGCAAAATAAGCCAAGCACAGAAAGACCATATGAAGTCTCTCATATATGGAATCTAAAAAAGCTGACCTCATAGAAGAAGAGAATAGAATGATGGTTACCAGAGCTTGAGTGGTTAGAGGACGGAGGGACTGAGAGCTGGTGGTCAAATAATATATCATTACAGCTATGGAGGAGGAATTTTTAAATGTTCAGAATAGGAAGATAAATACATGATTGTTCAGGGTTTGAGGGGTAGAGGAGAGAAAATGGGTTTTGGAGGGTGGACAGAAATGGAGAATGCATACTAATAGCAAGGAGTTTCTTTTTTGGAGGGTGAAAATGTTCTCAAATGATAGTGATGATGGTTGCACAGCTCTGTGAACATACTAAAAACCATTGAATTGTATACTTTGAGTGAACAGTATACTTTGAGTGAATTGTACAATATGTGAATTGTAACTCAATAAAACTGTTAAAAAAAGAACTCATAAAAAACAGAATCATCCTACTTTATCATTTATAGGCTAGTAGACGCTATTTATTAACAACATGGAATACTTAGTCGAAATACTTGGCTTGCCTTTTAGAATTGAGAAGAATCACTGAGCTGTAAAGTGGAGACTTCTGGTACAACTTAAAGCAATAGTCTATAAAGTTAAACTGGGGCTGGGCATGGTGGCTCATGCCTGTAATCCTAGCACTTTGGGAGGCCAAGGTGGGCAGATCATGCAGTCAGGAGTTCGAGGTCAGCCTGACCAACATAGTGAAACCCCGTCTCTACCAAAAAAATATATATATACATATATAGAAAATTAACTGGGCATGGTGGCATGCACCTGTAATTCCAGCTATTTGGCAGGTTAAGGTAGGAGATTCACTTGAACCCAGAAGGTGGAGGTTGCAGTGAGCCAAGATTGTGCCACTGCACTCTAGCCTGGGTGACAGAGGGAGACTCTGTCTCAAAAAAATAAAATAAAATAAAGTTAAATTTTGCCCACTCTTCTCTGTACTTGTTTTGTTATCATGGTGGAACTGTCTTTCTAGGAGATTAAATTGAGATGGAGGACTGTGCAGAAGGGTCGCTCTACCCACCTGCTCCAATGCCTTAAGTTTGCAAAAAGTTATAAAGAGAGTGAAGAATTCATACTATTGTTTGAAAATAATAAAATGTGCTATCAGTAGATTGAAATTTTTAAAAAATTCCAGAAATATTGAAAGCATATATTATCAGATTAACAGAGCAAACCTCGTTTAAAATCTAACACAAAGCCTAATGCAGATTATAACAAATATACCACACTGATGCTGGATGTTGGTGGCAGAGGCTGTGAGTGAGGGTGGGTGGATTATATAGGAACTCTCTGCACTTTCAGCTCAATTTGCTTTGAACCTAAAACTGTTCTAAAAAAATAAAGTCTATTAATTTAAAAAACAAAACAACAGAAAACCTAGTGTACCAGAGACTTTACAGGTAGGAGTTGCTCCGAGAATGTTCACATGTTCTAAGCTTTGGATTTAGCTTATGTTATGTTATATGCATTGGATAAAGGAAGAGGAGAGTTCTTTGGTCAACTGCTTTGGAAGCAGAAGGCAAAAAGAACATTTACCTTTAGGACAGTTAATGGAGAAAAACAGGGACATTCTTCAGAGCATGATTTTTTAGCTGGAGGTGATATTACCCCCACCAGGGCAAAACAGTTGGGTGGGAGCTTTTGGGGAAAGAAGACAAAAAAACTTAAATATTGCTATAGTCTGTGGCTCCAACAGGCCACAGTATGCAGGGAGCCTATCGGTGGTACTAACATTTCATGAGGGAGAGATGGTGATTAGGGGAAAAGTGTCTAAAATTTCCTTAGGAGGGTGATAATGAAAAAAGATTGAGAAGAGTTGCTCCAGGGCATAGCAGCCCATCCCTTCGTCCACTCCTCCTCCGGATTTCCCTTCTTCCACATCCCTTCCACAGGAGTGGAAGAAGGGATGGGCTGCTAGGTTTGACATCTCTGACTTGGCTCATCCACAATGATGCAGGGCAGCCTCCTGGATTCACAAGCAGCTCCCACAGACAGGGCTGTGCAATCACAAAGACCAGCAGCGAGCCAAGAATCACTAGACTTTTAAGGAAAACCAACACTGTGAAAGACAGGCACCAAACCCAGTAAGTAGAATGCCCAAGGAAACAGTTGTTAATAGAGCAAACACGATTTTAAACTGGACTATAATTAAAAATCTTAGCGCTGTAAAAGGATACTGCAACCACAATAGCAAGTAGCTTTTAAAGAGTCAGCTATTGATTTTGAAAATAAAAAATATGGGCCGGGTATGGTGGCTCACGCCTGCAATCCTAGCACTTTGGGAGGCCAAGGTAGGCAGGTCATTTGAGGTCAGGAGTGAGACCAGCCTATTCAATACGGTGAAACCCCATCTCTACTAAAAATACAAAAATTAGCCGAGTGTGATGGTGCATGCCTGTAATTCCAGCTTCTTGGGAGGCTGAGGCAGGAGAATCGCTAGAACCCCGGAGACAGAAGTTGCAGTGATCCAGGATGGCACCATTTCACTCCAGCCTGGGTGGCAGAGTAAGACTTTGTCAAGAAAGAAAGAAAGAAAGAGAGAAAGAAAGAAGGAAAGAAGGAAGGAAGGAAGGAAGGAAGGAAGGAAGGAAGGAAGGAAGGAAGGAAGGAAGGAAGGAAAGAAGGAAGGAAGGAAAGAAAGAAAGAAAGAAAGAAAGAAAGAAAGAAAGAAAGAAAGAAAGAAAGAAAGAAAAGAAAGAAAGAAAGAAAGGGAGAAAGAGAGAAAGAGAGGGAGGGAGAGAGAGAGAGAAGGAGAGAGGGAGAGAGGGAGGGAGGGTGCAAGGAATGAAGGAAGGAAAAAATATGATCACCAGGAAGAAAAGAAAAAGATAAAATATGATTACTGCAATAAGAGGCCTACTAGATAAACCAAATAGCAAAATAAATACAGCAAAGTATAAAATGGTGAATTGTAAGAAAGGAGCACAAGAATTCAGCCCAAATAGAGCATACTAGACAGAGATGGTACGCACAGCAAAGAAAAAGGAGTAAGACAATAAGTTAATGCATTTTAGTTGTACAACTGTATATTTTGGGGAGTGACGGGAAAAACTTATACCTACATATAGATATGATAGGTAGTCTTCTAAAATGACCCCATTTGATTTTCCTTTTTATAGGAGGGTAACTTCCTAGGACAATTTTATAAAGTTCTTACTGGCTGGTGCAGTGGCTCACGCCTGTAATCCCAGCACTTTGGGAGTCTGAGGCGGGCAGATCATGAGGTCAGGAGTTAGAGACCAGCCTGGCAAACATAGCAAAACCCTGTTTCTACTAAAAAATACAAAAAATTAGCCAGGCATGGTGGCAGACGCTTGTAATCCTATCTACTCGGGAGGCTGAGGCAGGAGAATCGCTTGAACCCGGGAGACAGAGGTTGCAGTGAGCTGAGATCACGCCATTGCACTCCAGCCCGGGTTACAGTGCTAGAGTCCAACTCAAAAAATAAATAAATAAAATTCTTGCTTCATAGAGTTATTGTGAGAATTATTATCCCAAAATGAACCTCAGTTATGCAGCTCACAAAGTAAGACACTTTACTTTAGTCTCAGCTGCACTACCGTTACCTTACTGTGTGACTAAGATCTTTTTTGCCATTATACAGTGGGATCGTAGCATCGATAAGCAGGTTTCGAAATGATTCAGTACTTTCTCTAACTTTATTGCACAATAGTAGTGAGTAGAGCACTGAGTCAGTTGGAGAAAAAAACAGCCTGTCTTAAGTGAGTAAGAACCACGAATAATAGAAGCCCTCAAGCTGCATCCTAACCGCACTTTACAATGAGTTGTTAACTGTAATAGGAAACTAATCATGCACATGTTACAGGCTCAGGCAAACAGAAAGGCAGAGTTTGCATGATTTTTCAATCCTGTCAAACAATTGCAAAATTGGGACATCCCATAACTCCTTTCTGTTCTTCCACTGGACTTCTGCAATGGACTTGTGGCTCATGTAGACTAAACTATTCTCTGGTAAAGATAATAGCTAATATTGATTGAACACTATTATATTTCAGGCATGTAGGTGCTTTACATGTATTAACTCAGGTAATTAATCCACAAGACATCCATAGAAGGTAAGTATTACTAGTATCCCCACTTTACAGGTGAGCAAATTGAGTCTCGGGGATGTTCAAGCAATGTGCCTAACAGCTGGTAAGTAACAGAATCCAGTGTGAACCAGGTAGTCTGTTATCACAGTCTATGATCTTAACTTTGTGTGCAGTGGAGACACTTTGGGGCTACGGACTGGGACTGGAAGTACTGGGGGCTTTGAAGGGCTTCCTGGGGTAGAGAAATGCATTGTATTTAACGGGCAGCTCAGGTGTTTCCTGCATCTGACAAAACAAAACAAAACATTTTTCTTTCTTTTTTTTTTTTTTTGAGGCAGAGTCTCACTCTGTCACCCAGGCTGGAATGCTGTGTTTGTGATCTCAGCTCACTGCAACCTCTGCCTCCTGGGTTCAAGTGATTCTTATGCCTCAGACTCCCAAGTAGCTGGGATTACAGGCCTGTGCCACCACACCTGGCTAAATTTTGTATGATTAGTAGAGAGAGGGTTTTACCATACTCTTAGTGAAAGTGGAAACTGATACAGCCTTTTAGAAGGCAATAGAGCAGTATTTATGAACATTTTAAATTCTCACTTTTTGACCAGGGAATTCCACTAGAAATTCAGGCATTTCAGAAAGAGTTTTTACTGACTGGCAGTAAATGCTGATTCTGCTTCCAGCAGTTTACTTGTATCGTACTTTGTTACTCTTTCTCTTGACTTCTTTTCTTCCTTTGTTTCTATGGCTTGAGATCAGTCCTGACTAAGGAAGGGGGTGGCCATAAGTACCAGGCTAGCAGGTCCCTTGTACTGAACAGTGTGTACACACGAGAACAGTTTCGAGGTACCAGGGGGAGGCACACATATGGTGATCTTTCAAATTGCAAAGTAAAATGTGGGAAGCCTAGTTTCATTCTTATAACATATTGATGTTTGTCAAATTACATCTGTTATTGGTTTTGTTTTTGTCAAGATTTTCATAGAAAGACATATCTGTACTATACTAGCTTGTGACCATGTTTTTTTTTGAAGTATAATAGTAATATATGCTCATCATAACAAAAAATTGAAGAGTACAGATTTGCACAGAGCAAAAAACCTTCCTTTGGGGCAGAGATTTAAATGTAAATATGAATCCATAAATTACTAGAAGAAAATATTGCTGAATTTAAGTAATTATCTTAGAATGAGGGAAGGACTGTAGGCATAAAATAATACCTTGTAAGAATAAAGGAAAACATTAGCATATTAACTAGCATAAACTTTCTCATGAAAAATGTACCATAAAAAACTAAAAAGATAACAAGAACAGGGGGACAAAATTTTTAATACTATGAGAAATAGCTATTTTTAAAAACCATACAAAGAACTACTTTAAATCAATAAGAAAATTATATTTAATTAGAAAATTAGGCAAAAGGCATGAATAGTTTACCAAAAAGGCATATAAAATGCTTTGACATCAGTCATAAATGAAAATATTAATACACTAATGGATGTAATGGATGTATTTTTCATATGATTACTAAAGATTTAAACTATTTTTTTTTGGAGACAGAGTTTTACTCTTGTCGCCTAGGCTGGAGTGCAATGGCGCGATCTCGGCTCACTGCAACCTCCGCTTCCCGGGTTCAAGCAATTCTCCTGCTTCAGCCTTCCTAGTAGCTGGCATTACAGGCGTGTGCCACCACACCCCGCAAATCTTTATATTATTAGTAGAGACAGGGTTTCACCATGTTGGCCAGACTGGTCTCAAACTCCTGACCTCATGTGATCCACTCACCTAGGCCTCCCAAAGTGCTGGGATTACAGGTGTGAGCCACCATGCCCAGCTGATTTAAACTTTTTATAGTACCCAGTGTTGGCAAGGATGTGAAGAAGTAAGTAGACTCACATACTCTTAGTGGAAGTAGAAATTGATAATAATCTTTTGGAAGGCAATAATATTGCCTGAAAATACAAAAATTAGCCGGGCGTGGTGGCACACGCCTATCATCCCAGCTACTCAGGAGGCTGAGGCAAGAGAATCACTTGAACTCGGGAGACAGAGGTTGCAGTGAGCCGACACCGTGCCACTGCACTCCAGCCTGGGCAAGAGAGTGAAACTGTGTCTCATAAACAAACAAATAAATAAATACCTCTTGCTCTCTGTCCCCTGATGGTGCTTCCCATTAGCCACCCAACCAGAAACCAGAGAACATGGGTGAGGCAATCTGTAGAGGTCGGCTCCTGGGTCTCAGAGCAGGGGGAGAAGGATGGAGAATTGATGGGGAGAGAACATGGGGGAGAACACACAGGTGAGACAGTCAGCCAGTATTGATTATTTTACCTAATTGAACACATAAATGCTTCCTCCTTTCTCTCTCTCTCTCTTTCCTTTCTTTCTTTTCTTTCTTTCCTTCCTTCCTCCCTCCCTCCCTCCCTCCCTCCCTCTGTTCGTTCTTTCTTTCTTTCTCTTTCTTTCTTTCTTTCTTTCTTTCTTTCTTTCTTTCTTTCTTTGTTTCTTTCTTTCTTCCTTTCTTTCTTTCTTTCTTTCTTTTCCTTCTTTCCTTCTTTTCTTTCTTTCTCTCATTCTCTTTCTCCCTCTTTTCTTTCTTTCTTTCTGAGGCGGAGTTTTGCTCTTTTACCCAGGCTGGAGTGAAGTGGCACTATCTCAGCTCATTGCAACCTCTGACCCCCTGGGTTCAGGCGATTCTCCTGCCTCAGCCTCTGAGTAGCTGAGATTACAGCCATGCACCACCACGTCTGGCTAATTTTTGTATTTTTAGTAAAGACAGGGTTTTGCCATGTTGGTCAGGCTGGTCTCAAACTCCTGACCTCAGGTGATCCACCCACTTCAGTCTCCCAAAGTGCTAGGATTACAGGCATGAGCCACCATGACAGCCTACATGAATGCTTTTTTAAAATTACAAAATGTGGGGAATTCTTTCACATGCTACAACATGGATGAACCTTGAGGACATTATGATAAATGAAATAAGCCAGTCACGAAAAGATAAGTACTGTATAATACCAGTTATTTGAGGTAACAAAAGTAGTTAAATTTACAGAGACAAAGTAATAGTGGAATACTATTTAGTGATAAAAAGAAATGAAATGAGATATCAAGCCGTGAAAAGATATGGAGGAATCTTAAGTGCCTATTATTAAGTGAAAGAAGCCACTCTGAAAAGGCTACATACTGTATGATTCTGACTATATGACATTCTGGAAAAAGGCAAAACTATGGAGATAGTAAATAGATCAGTGGAGGCTGAGCATGCTGTGACTCATGCCTGCAATCCCAGGACTTTGGAAGGCCTGAATGGGAGGATAACTTGAGGCTAGGAGTTTGAGACCAGCCTGGGCAACACAGTGAGACACTGTCTATACAAAAAAAAATTTTTTTTAATAAGCTAGGCATGATGGCATGCACCTGTAGGTTCAGCTACTCAAGAGGCAGGGGCAGGAGGATTGCTGGAGCCCAGGAGTTCAAGGTTGCAGTGAGCCATGATCACACCACTGCACTCCAGCCTGGCCAACAGAGCAAGATCCTATCTCAGAATTTAAAAATCAGTGGTTGCCAGAGTTTTGGGAATAGGGAGTGACAGGTTGGCAGAGCACGTAGGGTTTTCAAGGCAGTGAAATGACTATGTATGTACCATAAAGTAGAAACATGTCATTATACATTTGTCAAAACCCATAGAATGTACAACAAATGATAACAACATTGATAACGATTTGTCAATGTGGGTTCATTGGTTGCAATAAATAAAATTTAAATTAGGTCATTGATTTGGACTGAGTTCCTGCACTAGCCCCAACAGACCAAACCAAAATGGGGTCATTCATGCTAAAGTTCTATGCCACCAAACCAAAACTAAGTTGTTTATCTGACTTTCCAAGAAATCAGGAGAGAGAGAGATAATATCCAAATCCTTGAATAGGCCAGTTTTAGCCAACGTTCTAAAGAAGTTCCCTCGGTTTTAACCTTTACTGGGAAAGTAACTTTGAAATGATCAATCTGCTTTTTCATCCTTATTTCTGCTTTCTTCACCCATTTTCTGTCTGTAAATACACATTGACCATATTGCAGAGCACAGTTTTCTGAACCTCTCTGGTTCTGAGGGCTTCCCAATTGAAGAATTGTTCTTTACTCAAACAAACTCTGCTGCATTTATTTTGTCTAAAGTTTTTTTTGTATCATAACAAATGTACTATACTGGTTCGGAATGGTGGTGGAGGAGGTTGTACACGTGTAGGGACACGGGGTATATGGGAACCCTCCATACCTTCTACTCAGTTTTGCTGTGAAGTTCAAGTTACTCTTAAAAAATAAGGTCTATTTTTTTAAAAAATGGTTACCATGGTAAATTTTATGTTGTGTGCATTTTTAAAAAAACCACAGTATTAAAAATTGCAGAAGTCTTTTCTTTATTCCCCATTCCCTAATCCCATTTGCCAGCAACAAAGACCATTAACAGTATTCATATTTTTAATCAGATTTTAAACTTCATGCTCTTTTATTTCCAATGATTATTTGAAGACAAATACTGTGCTCAGAGTATTTGAAGGCAAACACTATGCTCAGAAAGAAGTACTGACTTGGAAAATACAAATTTGAGAGTTCCTGGCATGGGTGTGATACTTCTATCATGGGTCTCTTAGGGACTATGTGCACAGAAAGTAGAAGAAACTAAGGAGAAACCCAGGGAAACCCAGAGTAAAGACTCAAGGGAAGTCTGCAAGAAATAAAGAACTAGTAGGAAAGGCATGAACCAAGGGCAGACAACATTTTTTTTTTGAGACGGATTTTTTCTCTTGTTGCTCAGGCTGGAAAGCAATGGCACCATCTCGCTCACCGCAACCTCTGCCTCCCGGGTTCAAGCGATTCTCCTGCCTTAGCCTCCCAAATAGCTGGGATTACAGGCATATACCACCATGCCTGGCTAATTTTTTGTAGTTTTAGTAAAGACAAGTTTTCACCATGTTGGCCAGGCAGGTTTCGAACTCCTGACCTCGTGATCCACCCATCTTGGCCTCCCAAAGTGCTGAGATTACAGGTGTGAGCCACCGCACCTGACCTGGCAGATAACATTTTAAGAATGAATGTGGCCAGGCGCGGTGGCTCACGCCTGTAACCCCAGCACTTTGGGAGGCCAAGGTGGGTGGATCACTTAAGCCCAGGAGTTTGAGACAAGCTTGGCCAACATAGCAAAACCTCATCTGTACAAAAAATGCAAAAATTAGCTCAGTGTGGTGGTGTGTTCCTGTTGTCCCAGCTTCTCAGGAAGCCGAGGTGGGAGGATCACTTGAGCCCAGGAGACGGAGGTTGCAGTGAGTGGAGATTGTGCCACTGAACTCCTGCCTGCGTGGCAAAGTGAGACCCTGTCTCAAAAACAAACAAAACTATTATGCTAAGTAAAATAAGCCAACCACACACACAAAAATATTGCATAATTCTGCACATATGAGGCACTTAGAATAGGCAGAGTCATAGAGACAGAGAATAGAATGGATGTTACCAGGAGCTGGGGAAGGGGAAATGAGGAGTTATTGTTTAATGAGTTCAGAGTTTCAATTTGGGAAGTTAAATAAGTGCTAGAGATGGATGGTGATGTTGGTTGCACAACAATTTTAATGTAGTTAATGTCACTGAACTGTACATTTAAAATGGCTAAAATAGTAAATTTTATGCTATGGGTAGTTTATCACAACAAAAAGAGGAATAAATGCATAAAGAAGCCAGACACAAAAGAGTACGTACTGTTTGAGTTTATTTATATGAAGTTCAAGAACAGGCAAACCTAACTGGAGGTGGGGATGGAGCCAGAACAGCAGTTACCTTCGTATAGGCATGTGGGAAGGAAATTGGAGAAAAGAAGAAACAAACTGTACATTTCAAGGAGTTTGAAAAGGGGACAAATATTATTATAAATGAAGGGTAATGTTGGCTAGGAAGCCTAGCTTTTTTTTAGAAAGGGGAAAATTGAATGTATTTTTAGTTTGAGGAACAGATGGAGAGAGAGGGAGGGATGACAGTGCAAGAGAGGGAAGAGACAGATGACATCCGGAGGTGTGAGGGGAGGGGACAAAGAAAGGAGGGTGGGATTGGCCTTGAAGAGGCATAGGGACGCATCTTCCGCTGTGCCTGTGAGAAAAGGGAGCAAGAATGGGTGAGGATTGAGTAAGCGAGGAAGGGGAAGGGAAGCACATCAAAGGAGTCAGAGTTGCATAGCCTTTTTCTTTTTTTTTTGTTTGAGACGAAGTCTTGCTCTTGTCACCCAGGCTGGAGTGCAATGGCACGATCTCCACCTCTGCCTCCTGGGTTCAAGCAATTCTCCTGCCTTAGCCTCCTGAATAGCTGGGATTACAGACCCACGCCTCCACACCAGGCTACTTTTTGTATTTTTAGTAGAGATGAGGTTTCACCATGTTGGTCAGGCTGGTCTCAAACTCCTGACCTCGTGATCCGCCCACCTCCGCCTCCCAAAGTGCTGGGATTACAGGCATGAGCCACTGCGCCCGACTCTTTTCTTTTGTTTTTCTATTATTTTTTTGAGACAAGGTATTGCTGTATCAGGGGTGCACTTCCAGGCTGGAGCACAGTGGCACTATCTCTATTCACTGCAACCTCCGTCTTCTGGGCTCAAGTGATCCTCCCATCTCAGCTTCCTGCGTTGCTGGGACTACAGGTGCACTCCACCACTCACAGCTAAATATTGTATTTTTTATAGAGAGGGGGTTTTGCCATGTTGCCCAGGCCAGTCTCCAATCCCTGGGCTCAAGCAATCCACCCACTTTGGCCTCCCAAAGTGCTGCAGTTGTAAGTGTGAGCCTCAGTGCCTGGCCATCTTTTTTCACTATACTGAGCTGCCTCCCCCTACCTACTCAATATCACCAATATCCCGGCAGAATTCAACCACTCTGATCAATTTTTTTTTTTGAGACAGAGTTTTACTCTTGTTGCCCAGACTGGAGTACAGTGGCGCGATCTTGGCTCACTGCAACCTCTACCTCCCAGGTTCAAGCAATTCTTCTGCCTCAGCCTCTCAAGTAGCTGGGATTACAGGCACCTGCCACCATGTCCAGCTAATTTTTCACATTTCTATTAGAGATAGGGTTTCATCATGTTGGCCAGGCCGGTCTCAAACTCCTGACCTCAGGTGGTCCACCTGCCTCCGCCTCCCCAAGTTCTGGGATTACAGGCGTGAGCCACCACGCCCGGCCCCTTTGATCTATTTCTTCTTCTAAAACTAAGCTATGCCACTAATTACCATTACCAAAATCATTTCTGTTGACACTTTTTCTGTCTGAACATACAGGTATTTGATCAGAAGACCTCTACGGTTTATGCAAGCTACAACATTTTGTTTTGCTACAAATGTGAATTTCAGAATAAATCAGTTGGAAAACATATGTATTTTTAATTTCCTCTGTGTCCTGAATTTAATAAGTGCAGGTGGGAAACAGACGTACTTTCAAAATTATGTTGGTAATACAGAGCTATCTGCCTTTCTCACAAAAATTCTGGGTTTTTTTTTGAACTGAGAATTTTCTTTTCATTCTACAAGGAAAACTTATTTCAGACTTAGATAGCTACAATTAAACATATCCACATGCAATTGATGTATCACAATTTTGTTAGGAGGAGGTAAATAATTAGAACAGGTTTCTCTGTCAATTCAGAACAGTGAAAACTTCATTACTATGTATCAGCCCATGATAAGATTCTGGGACAGCTGTAGGGTGTATAGTCTCATTCCCTCAGAAGTAGAGGCTTTTGCTGAAGAGCAGGCAATATTGCAGTAGAAGCCTGGCTAGCAAACTGCTTCATCAAAAGTGTTCAGAAAAATCCCCTTTCAAAATACATACAGGCAATTCAAAAGGCAAAATTATGGTTAGTTAATGCATGTGGAAGAATGGAAAGTGTGGAAAGTAGAAAAGTTCCTTTTTAAAGTTTCCTTTCTTGTTAAAGAGTAAGTGTGCTGCTAACTTTGTTAAGCCCTATCCTATGTAGTTTTTAAAAATGCCATGCTTACAGGCACGTAGTACATTCTATGTCTTTGTACTTTAACCAAGATATCTGTGCTGAACTTGCTCACAGGCATGTCCCAGCTCTCCATTGCTTTTACCTGTTTAGAAAAGTTTAAAGTTGTTGCATTAGTTTGCTAGGGATTAAAAAAAAAAAAAAAGGAGAAAATTTTAAGTTGTTAGCCAACTGGGTTTCAGTTTAGATTGTGAGGTCTGACTCCAGCCAATGGAGATCAGACACAGCAGTAAAGATGACCCCAAATGCATAAGGGATAAATTTGCGTGTTTTCCTTTGTTCGCTGTACTGTCGTGGCACAATAGTACCCTTCCTGCAGTCCAGGGAGTAAAAAATTGCGTTGCTGAAAAATCCTTTGTCTCAGTGCTAATTTTTGTTTGCAGCACTGAGCATCTATTTCCAACAGAGCTTCATTAATATTCAAAAGATGCAAATTAAAATGATACTCAGATGCCATTTCAACTTATCCAATTAGCAAGATCTGTAGAAGTAATGCTTAAGGGTAAAACGTAACGGGAAATCTCATGGACTGCTTGCAGGGTATAAATCAGTTTAATTTCTTAAAAAGTGATGGAAGAATGTGTACCAAAAGCCTTACCAATGGCTATACCTTTTGAATCAATAATGTTACTGCTAGGATGTCATTCTTTAAATAATTCAGAAAAGTGGATAAAAGGTTTCTCATACAAAGATACTCACTGCCGTGCTAATTATAATAGAGCTAGAAACACCTGAATGTCTAACTATAAGGAGTTCAGTGTGTGTGTGTATTGAGACAGGGTCTCTCTCTATGTTGCCTAGGCTGGTCTTGAACTCCTGGGCTCAAACAGTTCTCCTGTCTCGGCCTCCCGAAGGGTTGGGATTACAGATGTGAGCCACTGTGCTCAGCCAAGCATTTCAATTATGAAAGACACATATGATATTATACATTTAATTTTATAGCCATTCAAATGCTTATGAATAATGATGTAGGGGAAATGTGACATAATGATCAGTGATACACTATTATTTCCTCTGTGTTAAAATATGTATATGTATAGAAAAAGATTGGAAAGTGTCAAAATGTAAAGTAGTTACATCTAGGTGGCAAGATTTTATAATTGTGTTTTCCTTCTTTATACTGCTCTCAATTTTTCACAATGATCACTATTTTAAAAATCTGAATCTAAAGTTATTTTTTGACAAAGAAAGAAAACGTCCTTTGATCATTTTTGGTAATGATTAAAACCTTTTACTTCAGAGAAATGGCCCAAAATGTTCAGCTAAGTTCAGCTATTCATTCAACATGCATTAAGCATCTACTATGTACCAGGCTCCACAATGTGTACTAGGAAATCAAGGGTAAAGAAGACGCCCAGACTAGTGCTGGCCTTCAGTGAGCTTAGTCTAGTGGAGGGTGAGTAGATTACTTTGCTCGGGGTGCCATAACAAAGTACCCCGGACTGAATGGCTTCACCCAACAGAAATTAATTTTCTTACAATTCCAGAGGCTAGAAGTCCAAGGTGTTGGCAGGGTTGGTTTCTTCTGAGACCTTTCTCCTTGACTTGTAAATGGCTGTCTTCTCACTGAGTCTTTACATCACCTTCCCTCTCTGTGTGTCTGTGTCTAAATTTCCTCTTCTTATCAGGACACCAGTTATATTGGATTAAGGCCCCACCCTAATTACCTCATTTTAACTTAATTACTTTTGTAAAGACCCTATCTCTAAATACAGTCACAATCAAAGGTACTGGTAGTTAGGACTTCAACTTATAAGTTTCGGTGGGGAACAATTCAACCCGATAATATCTAGCAATTAAATAATTACATCAGGCTGGGTACGGTGGCTCTCGCCTATAAGCCCAGCACTTTGGGAGGCTGAGACAGGCGGATCACCTGAGTTTGGGAGTTCGAGACCAGCCTGACCAATATGGAGAAACCCTGTCTCTACTAAAAATACAAAATTAACCTGGCATGGTGGCAGGCATCTGTAATCCCAACTACTCGGGAGGCTGAGGCAGGAGAATTGCTTGAACCAAGGAGGTGGTGGTTGTGGTGAGCTGAGATCACGCCATTGCACTCCAGCCTGGGCAACAAGAGCGAAACTCCATCTTAAAAAAAAAAAAAAAAGGCCAGGCACAGTGGCTCACACCTGTAATCCCAACACTTTGGGATGCTGAGGCAGGCGGATCACAAGGTCAGGATTTCGAGATCCGCCTGATCAATATGGTGAAACCCCATCTCCATCTCAAAAAAACAAAAAATGACATCAGAAAGAAGGGCTGGAAAAGCTGATATTAAGACTAAACAGTATCCTTGTGCTCCTAGCACTACTGGTAATTTCTAATGAATGGTGTGATTACTATTACTTAAGTATTTGCTTTTAGTCTTCAGTGCATAGTTTGTAGTTTATTTAACAGCTTAGTGGGAATGAAACTGATTTTCATCTAGTTACGATAAAATGCAGCTGACATTTTAAATGTATCTTCTCTTCAGAGAGTCAGAGAATGAATATTTATTATTTGATGACTGATATTACAAAGTCATTATCTTATCTTTCAGGGATCAGATTGGGGTGTGAATCAATACTTGCTAAGTTCCCAGATAAGTATATGGCATGACTTCCTAGACGGGCTTGGCTGGTTCTAAGTCCCTAGAACTGTAAACAGAGTTCTGGAGAATAAACTCTGCCCAGTCTAATAACTTCTCTGTGACTTGTTTTCAATACTTTTCAAAATTCAGAAGAATAGTTTTTTTATAGAATCATTTATAAAATCTAACTCAATTCATAACCTACTTCCTATACAACTGTCATTTGTCACCAAATTCTTTATGGCACGTGGCAGACTACAAGTAAATTCATTAAAAATAAAACAGATTCTTTAGGCTGCATAGATCACGGTTGAAAAATACTTGTTATATTACATTCGTATAGACAATAATTACTTGAGAAGCAGTAGAAAGGTGGGATAGTCTGATGGTTAAGGGCCTGGGCTTCTGGGAGCAGCTCTACCTCTCCCCACCTCCAAAAGGATGGTGAAAATAAAATGAGCAAATCCTCCAGGAGCCCTTCACAATAGTTCCTGGGGCATAGTGACATGTGCAATATTCAAGAACTGCTCTTATTAGACATTGCAGAGTTGATTTCCTGTCTTTGATGCACTCTTCCTCTCTTGCCTTTTTTTTTTTTTTTTTTTTTTTTTTGAGATAGAGTCTCACTCTGATGCCAGGCACCAGGCTGGAGTGCAGTGGCACAATCTCGGCTCACTGCAACCTCCGCCTCCCAGGTTCAAGCAATTCTCCTGCGTCAGCCTCCTGAGTAGCTGGGACTACAGGCGCACGCCACCATACCCAGCCAATTTTTGTATTTTTAGTAGAGACAGGGTTTCACCATGTTGGCCAGGATGGTCTCCATCTCTTGACCTCGTGATCTGCCTGCCTCGGCCTCCCAAAGTGCTGGGATTACAGGCTTGAGCCACCGTGCCCGGCCCTTCTCTTGCCTTTTTCCCACACTTCATCTAGACTTAGCTCAGTTACCCAAGGGCTAGTTCAGAATCAATAGTGAATGCTCTATGACAACTTTGAGCCCTCTTTTTGATGACATTTTAATATGGTCAACACTTGATCCCTTCACTATTTTAAGTTCACCTTTTGGCTTGTTGGATCCGCACAATTGCAGTGATTCCCTTTCTAGCAAAATTAAAATTTGTACAAGTTTGGAAGTATATATTTTGGTGTTCTTTCATTAATGTGTGAGCACTTCTCATTCTCCTGAATTTCTCCAGTTCATCTGTGAATTCTCCCCTATAGCACAGTCCCACTTGCTTGCTTCCTCTTAAAGTCATTGTGCTAGGCTTATAGGGCATTGTTTGTTCCAATCTCCGTGGCTACGTAGTTGCTCTTCCTAGTTTGCAATGCCTTGTTCCTCTTCACCAGCAGAACTCCTCCTTTATTTCAAAATTGGACCTCAACACCCTAGGATCTTATTGTTTTTATTCCTTTGCCTTGATTGTACTTACTGTCTACATTATTTTAATTTGCCCTTATGAATTATTGCTTGAAAAATATGCTTCTGATTTGTGCCTTTTTTCTCATGTGTGCCTGTTAGATTGTATGCTCCTTGGCAAAACAGCCCAAGTCCTTCAATTATTCTGTAGGTTATGCTACTATTTGAGGATATACACTAAATATCACTTATTGCTTACACTGGTCTTTTTATTGCTTTTTCTCCCAGTTACTCTCCTCTACCTTTTAATCTGGCTTTTCTAGCTGGTATTCTTTTGTTAACATAGACTACCTAGAATGTTTTCTATCATGTTGTATCTTGTATCCTCCAATATCTTCTGATACTTATTTTACTTTTCTTTGTTGCCCAATCTATTTACATGTTATGCCAGTGAAATTAAAAAGTAAAAATATTTCCCACAGCATACAAAGGGAAAAAAATAGGTGAAGTGCCCCACTCTGGGCAGAACTGTAAGCCCTTCCTCTTTGTGGTCCCCTCGCCCCCAGTATTCTTTATCATACCTTCTTGTGTCATCTTTCACTCATTTTTCTCTTTTTATTGGATTATAAAACTATGTCTTATTCGTTTTATGAATCTCTAGTACTTGGCCCATTGCAGGGAGCATAGTAAGTGCTTAACAATCTTTTGTTGAAGAAATGAAAGATTTAGTAAAGAGATTCACCCATGAAAATAGTGGTATTTATAATAAGCTCCTTTGTTTTTTAAGAATCTACCTTTAGAGTAATGCTGTAAAGGGCAAGCACTGGACCCATACAGTATGTTAGTATCCCTGCTCTTCCACTTGCTGGTTAGGAACAGAGGGTAAATTACCTCTCTGAGACTAGATATATCATATATAAACTTTCATAGGGTTGTTGTAAGAATTTTTTTTTTTCTTTCAGAATCTTGCTTTGTTGCCCAGGCTGGAGTGCAGTGGCACGATCTCAGTTCACTGCAATGCCTGCCTCACGGGTTCAAGTGATTCTCTTGCCTCAGCCTCCAGAGTAGCTGAGATTACAGGCGCAAGCCACCACGCTTGGCTAATGTTTTTTTTGTTTTTTTTGGTTTTTTTTTTGTGTATTTTTAGTAGAGATGCGGTTTCACCATGTTGGTCAGTCTGGTCTCGAACTCCTGACCTGGTAATCCGCCTGCCTCAGCCTCCCAAAGTGCTGGGATTACAGATGTGAGCCACCGCACTCGGCTGAGAATTTTAATATTTAAATCAGTACTCAGTATTTAGCAAGCACTTAAGAAACTTAGCGACAGCTATAGTTAAAAATGAACAATAGTTCATGCCATAATCCTAGCATTTTGGGAGGCTGAGATGGGTAGATCGCTTGAGCCCAGGAGTTCAAGACCAGCCTGGGAAACAACATGGCAAAACTCTATCTCTACAAAAAATGCAAAAATTACCTAGATGTAGTGGTGTACACCTGCAGTCCTGGCTACTCGAGAGGCTTAGGTGGGAGGATCGCTTGAGCCTCGGAGGCTGAGGCTGCAGTAAGCCATGATCATGCCACTACACTCCAGCTTGGGCGACAGACTGAGACTTGTCTCAAAAAAAAAAAATGTAAAAAAGATATTATATCAACATTTAATTACTCAAATAGACCAGGAAAATAACTGTCACACCATTGACACCTGCTGCATTTACTGAGTGCTCAATTATCCAAAGACCATGGAAAGTTCACCGTCAGCATTGGACCTAGGTGTAGGGATAGGAACGGAGAGTTTTCATCTATGTGGATAATCAGCAATATCAATATTTAGAATTATTTTCATAATTAGATTTTTGATTTTTAAAAAAATTGTGGTAAAATATCCATAACATAAACTTTGCCATTTAACCATTTGTAAGTATACGGTTCACGGGCATTAAGTACATTTGCATTGCTGTGCAACCATCACCACTATCCATTTCTAGAACTCTTTTCATCTTGCAAAACTGAAACTCTACCTATGAAATAACAACTCCCCATCCCCCCTTCACCCAGCTTCTGGCAACCACATCCTACTTGCTCTGTGAGTTTGACTACTCTAGGTAGCTCATATAAGTGAAATCATACAGTATTTGTCCTTTTGTGTCTGACTTATTTCACCTAGTGTAATGTCTTCAAGGTTCATCTATGTTTATAGCATGTGCCAGAATTTTCTTCCTTTGTAAGGCTGAATTAAGTTTTAAATTTTAATGGGTATAAAATATTCTTTTTCTATTGTTTTGTCTTTTGTTTTTGAGACAAAGTCTGGCTCTGTTGCCCAGACTGGAGTATAGTGGCGTCATCTCAGCTCACTGCAACCTCTGCCTCCGGGGTTCAAGCGATTCTCCCTGCCTCAGCCTCCCGAGTAGCTGGGATTCTCCCTGCTTCAGCCTCCTGAGTAGCTGGGATTACAGGCACCTGCCACCACACCCGTCAATTTTTGTGTTTCTTTTAGTGGAGAAAGGGTTTTACCATGTTGGCTAGGCTAGTCTTGAACTCCTGACCTCAGGTGATCCACCCTCCTTGGCCTCCAAAAGTGCTAGGATTACAGGTGTGAGCCATGGTGCCTGGCACCCTTTCTATTGTGTGTTTAGGTGGTTCCCCATTTTTAGCAGCCATAGATAATGAAATCGAGCTCTGTCTTTCAGGGTGAAAGTATTTTGAGGCCTCAAATAATAATGGAAGATTGAAAAAGAAAAGAGAAGTCTAGTGCCTAGAAAAATCTCATTAAAAGCAAATCTTTTTGCTTTTATCAGAAACACTTATCCTGTATTTTAAGATGCATTTAATTAAGTTTTTTTAAGACATAAGGAAAAAGGGTTGCTCAACCGTGTAGGTTTGTTGTTGTTCATCCGTAATGATTACCACGTCATCTTGGTCAATGTATTCACTGACCATAAAAGCAGAAAACTGTGCATTTCCTTCATAGTATTAGCAATGAGTTGGCAAGTGATCTCTGAGCTCTGGGATGGGCTGAAAGGTGAAATGGAAGATGTTCTAACCTGCCAAGACTTGAATTAAAGCTTTTTAAACTGTTTCTTTTCCAAGAATTGCTAAGATGACTAAAGTGCAAAACTGAATAAGGAAGCTTGTGGCATGTATTTTGTTTCAGACAGTAAGCTACTAAAGAGAAAAACAGCAAGACATCAGGGAAGTGAAGAACAAAATTACATACAACAATCTTGGTAGTTTAAAATGTACTTTTCAATATAAGTAAGAGCTCTGGTAACAAGCTCAAGAACGTTCCGTTTTTCTTTAAGGTAAGGAAATTTGAAATTGGATCTTATTTTATTACCCCAGGTGGAAGAAACATTTTTGCATTCATTATTTATATCCTGCCCAGTACAAAAATTATTTGAGGCAATTTGAGAGGCTATTAAACAATGTAATTGAAGAAATCTAAGTAGAATTTCCCCAGCTTGTCTTGTATAGTTTAGGCACTGACCTTTTATCTGAAAATACTAACAGAAACCTTAAAAAAGAACATCAGCTTTGATGACTGGAGGGAACTAGTTTAGCAGTTTTTCTCATGGCAGTGGCTAGGTCTTGTCTACCTAGCGTTGATCAGTTCTGTCTTCTCTTGTAATTAGAAGTTTCTTGGCCTTTAAATAAAGTAACCATATGTTCTAGATTTTCTGGGGCAGCCCCAATTAAAAATATTCTTTCCTGTTGTTAGACCATGTGTCAGACCATATGTACTGACATTTTTATGGAAAATGTGGTCAGCTTGTAACTGGGTTTTTCTTGGATGCCAGTGATCGTTGTGGGTTCTTGGCCTCCAACCTCTTAAAGAATAAGCAGTGGGGCCGCTTCAGCTGCACCGTATGCTGGTAAAGTGAATACCGGACGCAAAAAGTGTTGCAGAAAGGTGATTTTATTTAGGTAGAGAAAAAAGAAGGAAAGGAGAAGAGAAAGGCTTCCACGAAGAGTGTGGAAGGGGATTCCAGAAGGGAAAATCCCGGAGGGAGCTCCCAACTGGAGGAGATTCCAGAAAGCTGGAAATCCAGGGCAGGTGAGGGAGCACGGACTTTTATTCCGGGAGAAACTCCCGCCTTCTCCAAGATCCTGGGCCAATGAAAGGAGTTCCTTAGAACTTCCGCTGGAGTGATTGACTTTTAGTTTCTTCGGGCGCAAAATTCAAACATAAACCGTTGAATCTCCCGGATGGAGAGAAAAGGGAGGTGGGTATGGCGCTGGGAAATTCTTACCCTTAAAGCTACGCCCCCTCATGGACCCGGAAAGAGAACACATTCCCTCAAGCTTACTCAAAATTGTATTTTCTTAATGGAACTTTTTCCCCAGGTACCTAGAGGCCTCTGTGTGGGTTGGAGTTCACCTCCCACCTATTCTGTGAGACTCAGCTGGTGTCTGCATTCTTGTAAAGCCTGACCTGCTTTCTTCCAGAAACCTTCCCTCTCCTATCTCCTACTCCACCTGTGGAGTGCCACACTCTGCCTAGCATTTGATCGTACACCACCTTTTATTGTTATGTGTGGGTTAATTTCATCTCCTCAACCATATTGCAGTCTGGAGGAAAGGAATATCACCTAAGTTTCTCCCACAACTTCCACGGGACCTCACCTGGGGCTAGCCACATAGCAGTTCCTGTTTTAAAAATCAACAACTAAAAAGACTGTTTAATTTGTTTGTATCATTTGTGGCAAGGACACTTTTAGTCTCTACCAGAACTCTGCAATGAACTTGTAAATATTTTACTGTTGGTTAAAACCCTTACCAAAGCCAGATTTCTATTCTAATTCTAAGCATTTGATTATATAAACACACACACAGACACACACACACACACACACACACACACAGACTTCAGAAAGTTCATGGAAAAATTGAATTAAAATATATAAATAAAAAATACATTCCTTCGTCATATGTCAATTAAAACAAAAAAACATGCAATATTTCTCAACATAAGTTCCATCAAGGTCAAGATGTTTTTGTCAGCAATGATAGCAGCCACTAGCCCATCCCTAAAGAACTGAGGGTCCTGGGAATTCACCCAGATCAATGCATTCCTTTTTATATTATTAACTGAAGAAAACTGGATACGCTTTACATATTTTTTTTTTAAGATAGAGTCTTTCTCCATCGCCCAGGCTGGAGGGCAGTGGTGTAACCTTGGCTCACTGCAACCTCTGCCTCCCAGGTTCAAGCAATTCTCTGTCTCAGTCTCCTGAATAGCTGGGACTACAGGCACCTGCCACCATGCCCAGCTAATTTTTGTATTTTTAGTAGAGACGGATTTCACCTTGTTGGTCAGGCTGAACTCCTGACCTCGGGTGATCTACCTGCCAAGGACTCCCAAAGTGCTGGGATTACACACAGGAGCCACTGTGTGCGGCCAGATTTTTAAGATTTTAAACCAAAAAGAAGTCAGAAGGAGCTAAATCAGGACTGTAAGGTGGATGCCTAATAATTTTACATGAAAACTCTCCCAACATTGCCCTCATTGGACATGGGCAGAAGCATTGTCAGGGTGGAGAAGGATCCTCTGGTGAAGTTCTCCCAGGTGTTTTCTGTTAAAGCTTTAGCCGACTTTCTCAAAATGTAGTCATAATAAGCAGAAGTTATCATTCTTTGGTCCTCAAGAAAGTCTCCAGAAAGTTTTTTGGGATGCTTAAACAAAATGCATTGAACATCCCAAAAACTCTTCCCACGATTTTTAATCTTAACCAGCGCACTTTTGCTTTGACTGGACCACTTCCGCCTCTTGGTAACCATTTATTTGATTGTCCTTCGTCTTCAGGATTACACTGGTAAAGCCATGTTTCGTCTCTTGTTATAGTCCTTCAAAGAAATGCTTCAGGATCTTGATCCCACTTGTTTAAAATTTCCATTGTCTGCAGTTGATCTGGGCTTAACAATTTTATCATCCATCAAACTGTATGTTAAGGGACTCGGTGATTCTGATTTCAGAGAACCACAGTTCCAGAACTTAGTTTCAATTCCTTATAGTACAACTTTAAAGGTTGCTATCAGCATACCTCTATCACACCGCCTTCCCTTTCCAATTTCCCTGTTTCTTTCAGTATTGCTTTTTCTGAGGAATTAGAATGTTTAAGAGAGTTTAATTTGTACATTTCTTGTGTAAGGTTGATAAGAGTTATTTAAGTACTTGGAGGAGGTTTTGCTTATTAGGTTATAAGTTAGCTCTTCAGGCATTTAAAATGTTTAAAATAAAAACTGACTTTATTAAATTTATAAATGCAGTTTAAAATGTTTAAGGGGATTTAATTATGCACTTTGTAAATGGTACTGATTGTTTAATTAAATTTAGTTTTTTTTACTATCAGCTCACCAAATATTAATCACATAAAAGTGAATTATTCTTCATTTGCATAACAAGATTAGTAATTTAAACTCAAGAAAAATGAGATTTTTAATTGTGTAATAAAAATGGAATATTAATTTGCTATCCTAGTAAGTATAAATAGTTTTTTCTACTTTTTTTTTTCTTTTTCTTTATTTTTTTTATTTAAAGACGGAGTTTCACCATGTTGGTCAGGCTGGTCTTGAACTCCCAACCTCAGGTGATCTGCCCACCTTGGCCTACAAAGTGCTTGGATTACAGGTGTGAGCCACCACGCCCCGCCAGTTTTTTCTACTTCTAAAAATTCCTTTTCTGCCCAAGACTCAGGAGGTTGAGGCAGGAGAAAAACAAATGAATAAACCTCTGCAATATCAAAAGATAGAACCTAACTATGCTTAAATGTAAATGACACTTATTCCCCACAGTTTCTATGCTCCTTATGGTTCTGAAATTTCTGGAATATAAGTGACTCAAAACACCCTTCTTTAATCTGAAGAGCGGACCTATGAGTACCTTTCAAGTTCTCTCTCTTTTTTTTTTTCAGACAGAGTCTTGCTCTGTCACCCAGGCTGGAGTCTGGTGGTATAATCTTGGTTCAGGCTTACTGCAACCTCTGCCTCCCAGTTCAAGCAGTTCTCCTGCCTCAGCCTCCAGAGTAGCTGGGACTACAGGTGTGTGCCATCATGCCTGGCAAATTTTTTGTATTTTTAATAGAGACTGAGTTTCACTATGTTAGCCAGGATGGTCTTGATCTCCTGACCTCGTGATCCACCTGCCTCAGCCTCCCAAAGTGCTGGGATCACAAGTATGAGCCACCCTGCCCAGCCCTCAAGCTCTCTTTTAAATACAAAGTTCCTTCAATCACTGGATATGTAATATAGGATACACTGTACTATGGAATGGAATTTACTCACTTGGTGAGTACATGATTTGTGCTAATCCAAGCATATTACTAAATAAATTATGGAGACTCTTCTATTAGCTAGAAAAGTATCTCAGACCTGACATCTCTTCCTCTTTTCCAACTCCCCACCTCCATTAGTTTTTATTCTTGGAGTCTTAGGGTAATCCAAGTGAAATAAATAATTGTGATGCCAGCAGATTCTAACATAAATGTAAAGCCTAAAGTCTTCAATATTGGGAAAGTTGACACAGTAGATTGTTCTTTTCTCACTTTCAGACTGTGCACATCTCGTATAAAACTACAAATAAAGCCACTACTACTCTGCAGGCACACTGCGCCTGATTAAATGCCTGGCCAGGCTCCATAGCTTCTTTCAAGCACTTTCACTCCTCTTGCCACATTGACTGGGCAGTAGCAAATGGCCTGTGCCATGGCCTGTCATGATAACCTCATACTATAGATGACCTCTTTTTTGTTGTTGTTTTTGCTTTGGAGGCTTCTTGCTATTCATATTTTTGCTACAGAAACAAAAATTCCTATGACACTACCTTCTGACTTAGTTTAACTGAAGGGTACCTTGGGATTGCAGGCAAATTGTAAAATACAAGACAAAAACACAAAAATTACCATATGCAAGCACTTAACATGTGAATCAAAGTGAATCAGGATTTTTCTTAGTACTGTAAAACCAAAATAAAATTCAGAAATAAATTGGATGCTTGGATGCTAAAGCTAATGCAAGATGCAGCTATCTTCCATCAGCCCCTGATTAAAATGTTTACGTTTATTTGATCAGTTTCCTTTATCTTTTGGTCGACTTTATTAGAAACACAGATTATATGTTTAAAACTATAAAATAAACCATGCTAATTAAAAAAAAACTCAGGGTTTTGTCTGCTTTATACCACTAGTATTTCACGTAAGATTTCATTTTCAGAAAGTGCTCCCTCTTAAGGAAAGTCTCAAAAGCCACTGACTTATTAGACTAAGGGCCCCTAGTTTTCCTCTGGGATTCTAGTCCTTCGCTTCATCTTACCTAGCACACCAACAACATAGTACTTTTTCCAAAATTATGTATTCTCCCTCTTCAAAAATCTATAAAGCCTGTTTATAGACTACAGAATTAAAGTCAATGTTTTGACCTTTCCAGGCAGACATAATCTGACCCTACTCCAGCTATCCAGATATGTTCCTGTAGTCACCTACACAGACTCCGTAGTTGAGGAAAGGTAAGTGTGTGGTGCCTCTACTTCCTTACCTCCTGTTCTTGACAGATTCTGCTAATCCTCTTGCACTGAGCCATAGCCTGCTGGCTACTGGCTCTTTATGGTAAGGCCTGCCCCTTGTGTGCCCTGCATTTTGGTGCATTATGTTCTTCAAACTGAGACTTTTACCCCTCTCTGTTCACCCACTCTAATTCCTTCTTATCCTTCACAGTCCACATGTGAATGGAGCTTGCATTAGCTTCCTGAGTATGTGATGATCTCTTCCCACTGATTTATAATTTAGTTTTGCCTAAGAGCTTTCTTTGTTTTCTGATCTTCCTTTGGGATCACAGATGTCTATATTTTTTCACAAGCTTGTGATGAATGTAGGGATCTATTCTTGAAAGGTAGAAGGTAACTTGGACAGGAGTGGTAGCAAAAAGGAAATAGATTGATGATATGTTTAGGAGAAAGGATTAATAGAGCTGGAGATAGATTGGGTGCAGAGAAGGAGCATGAAGGAATAGTCCAGGATTCTGGCTTAAGCAATTGGGTTAAAGAGATAGCATGCATTCATTAAAATGAGCAAAGGTAAAGGGGGAATAGTTTAGATGTGGCTCTGGCTGGGAATGCAGGTATCATGGTGTGAACACAAGTTCAATTTGAATATGTTAAGTTTAAGAAGCATGTGGGACCTCCCAGGAGAAATGCCAAGTGGCCATTTAGGTATGTTAGACATGCCATGCTTCCAGGCACGTAGTGCATTCTATGTCCTTGTACTTTAACCAAGATATCCGTGCTGAACGTGCTCACAGGCATGTCCCAGCTTTCCATTGCTTTTACCTGTTTAGAAAAGTTTCAAGTTATTTAGGGTTAGGGTTTAGATTGTGAGGTCTGGCTCCAGCCAGCAGAGATCAGACACAGCAGTAAGGACAACCCCAAACACGTAAGAAATAAATATGTCTGCTTTCCTTTGTTTATTGTACTCTCATGGCAAGATTGCTAATGGGAGTACCCTTTCTGCAGGAAGTAAAAATTGCATTGCTGAAAGATCCTTTGTCTCAGTGCTAACTTTTCTTTGTGGCACCGAGCATCTATTTCCAATATCTATTTCCAACAAGGTATATGGCAATGAAGATTAGTAGAGAGGTCCAGACTGTCTCAGACATTTGGAGGTCACTGATGTATAAAAAGCATTTAAAGCCCTTAGGATTAGAGGAGTCACCTAGGAAGAAATTGTAGAAAAGAAGCAAAGAGAACCACCGGTCTCTTGTGAGTTATCTTCTCATCAGTCAGATTCCTACATCCTATCAACTCTGGATGGGTTAATAAAATCAGGTTTCTTAACCACTTTATAATTACTTCTCCATCATGACTCCAGTAAGGTGGCTAGATAAAACAAGCAGCAGACCATTCTATCAATGGCAATTCTATTTTAAAACACAGAAGAGATTATTATCCCCATTGTACGGAGGAAAAAAGTGACTATGAATGTTTAAGCAATTTAGTTAAAACTGCAGAATCAGTGACAAGAATGAGATTAAATTCAGGGCATAGAATTGCAATTAAGAAGAGCTCTTTCTACCTTTCAAGAATAGATCCCTACAAGTCATCACAAGCTTGTGAATAAATGTAGACATCTGTGATCTCAAAGGGAAGACCATAGAACAAAGAAAGCTCTTAGGCAAAACTAAATTATAAACCGATGGGAAGAAGAGATCATTATGAACTATTATCTTGTGATTAGATCATTGCAAAATTCTCCCAACTGGTCTCACCATTTCTAATTTAATGCCCCCTCCAATCCATTTCTTTTTTTTTTTTTTTTTTTGAGAAAATCTTTAAATCTGTCACCCAGGCTGGAGTGCAGTGGAGCAATCATGGCTCACTGCAGCCTTAACCTTCCAGGTGCAGATGATCCTTCCACCTCAGCCTTCTGAGTAGCTGGGACTGCAAGTGTGCACCACTACACCTGGCTAATTTTTGTATTTTTATTAGAGATGGGGTTTCACCATGTTGCCTAGGCTGGTCTTGAACACCCTGGCTCAAGCAATCCACCCACCTCAGCCTCCCAAAGTGCTGAGATTACAGGAATGAGTCACTGTTCCTGGCCTCCCATCAATTTTTCACACAGTAACCAGAAGGATCTTTTTTAAAGTGCAAATCTCATCACATATAGTTTTATCCTTATGTATCATATTCAAAATAAATCCAAACTACCTCCAAGTGGCCAGTAAGGGCCTTTTGACCTGGTCCCTGCCTACCTTTCCGGGCTCATTTCCCATGCAACCTTCTCTCCCTCGATCCCTTCCAATCTGTATTGGCCTTCCAGATCCTGAGATACACTAAGCTCTTTACTACCTTCTGCTTGACAGCTTTCCCCTCACCCCATCATCTGGCTAACTCCTAGCTCCACTTAAAGAGTCAGAAAAGCCTTTTCTAAGCCTCTAACAGTACTTAGCACAAGATGCAATTATATTTTTATTTGCCTGATTATTTGTTTGTCCATCTTCCCTCCGGACATGACGGCAGGAACTACTTACCACTAACTTATCTAACTTACCACTGTATGGTCATAGTGACAACTAGAGTCAAGGTATTTGTCAGGTCTCAGGAGAAACTTTGTTCTATGAGTTTACCTGTGTTGTCTCTCATGAGCATGCCCCTTGTTTAGATGGTGCTGGATAAACATTACCAATGCCTGCCCTCCCAGCTCTTCAGTTCCTCTGCCCTTCTACTAGATCCTTGTGTGTACATGCAATTGTGTTGCTTCAGACAATCAGATTGTAATATCAATTACTAGCAAAAGAGGGTGGAGTTCATGTTATGATTGGAATCCAATGCTGTGCTTTTATCCCTAATAATACTGCTCCCAGTGGGAAGATAACAAAAGCACCACAAAGTCATACTGCCTTATCAAATGAGCTAGCCAAAAGTTCTGTACTAAATGACCCCTTAAATTTAATGGGACATTGGTTCAGCAAACGGGAAGGACTTATGTCCTCAATCTTCATCTCTCTTGCCTTCGGAATAATAAGCTTGCTTATTCTTGTAGAATACTATGTCATGCCCTGTGCCAGAGAATTAATACAAAAGCTTATTGAAACAGCTCTCACCAAAACCTCCCTCAATCCTCCTCCTCCTTATTCAAATGAGCTTTTTCTTCTAGAAGACCAAGTAGAACAACAGAGCCAAATTATGCTGAAAAGTTTGAAGAGGAAATACTATAAAAAAATTTATTCTTCTTCAAAGGTTTAGGTTGCTTAAATTTCCTTGTCCTTTGTTCCCTGCTTTCAAGGCCGGACTTCCTTACTCTCTGTGTTCCCCTGGCCCTGGTAAACAACCTTCCCACCAGTTCTTATCTACAAAGCCCACATTTCACACCTGATATGCACTCAGTGACTTATCCCTCCCATCGCAATGGCTGCTCCTGCTGAAACTGATCTTCCCTCCTTCCCATTGGTATAACCACATTTCTGCACTTTTCAAGTTAGCCAACCAGGTTTAGCTTAGATTGTGCGGTCCAACCCTAGCCAATAGGGGAATGACACAGCAGTAGGGGCTACCTGCATCAGGGATAAGAACCCCTTCCACTGTCCTGTTCATGTGCTCTTGTTATTGCTCCATCCATGAGATGCACCCTTCTATAGAAGTAAATTGCCTTGCTGAGAATAAACACATTAATTTAAAAAAAATATCATTGACTGGGTAATGGAATTACTCTACTAATAATTACAGTAATCATGCCACAAATATTTATATCACACTTTAAGGTTGTCTAAATGCTCATAGTGAGCATTATCTCATTTAATCTTGGAGTCTGGTCCTGAAGATGCATTCTGCTACCTAAATTCATTTGAATGATCCCCAAAGCTGTATCAGTAGCAGCTTATATTCAATTCATCACTGAAGGAAGGGCTACTTCAGCTGACAGCTGATTTTATGCTTTTTTAGTAGTTTCATCTCAAGACAGTGGCCTTTTCCTTATTCAAATTCTGGGGCTCTTACTGTATGTATCCTTCAGTTTACTGACTATAATTCCTTCTAGGATTATTGGAACAGATAAATGAGATAATAATAAGTAATATTTGTTGAGTGTTTAATATGTACTGGACAATGTTTTAAGTGCTTTACTTGCACAAATTTATTCAGTCCTCATAACTCCCCCTGAAGTAGGTAGCATTGTTATGCATTGTTATACTCATTTATAAAGGGAGAAATTGAGACACAAAGAGTTATACCAATTATCACTTTGCGAATAAGTGGGGAAGTTGGAATATGAACCCAGCAGTCTGATTCCAGAGTCTAGGCCCTATGCAGCATATATGTGAATGCTTACTCTTTGGTAATATTTATTCTTTAATGACATTACTTTTTAATGTATTTACCTACATTTTAGGGAGAGCTTACTGTGTGCCAGGCATTATGGGCAGTGCAGGAACATAGTTTGCACTCTACTGGGGAAGGTGGATTTGAATGATGATTATAACAGTAATGTGTGTTATGACTGTGAGGGACTGTGTGTAGTGGGAGCATAGAGCAGCAGGACTCAGTGTAATCTGGGGCTCAGAAAGTGCCTTCCTGAGGAAGGAACCTTTAGGTAAGATGTGTGCATAGTGAGGTAAGGCATCCTACGAATGACTGAAAAACTAAAAGGCAGCAAGACAGCTGGAGTTTCTTGAGCAAGGAAACAAGTGGAGTGAAATGATACAGAACCAAGCACTGGCTCCCATCACAAGGGCCTTGGACGCCATCATAAGGATCTGGTACTTCATTCCAAAGGTCTTGACAGTTATTAAAAAAAGATCTTAAGAAGTACAGAGTTTGGAAAAGACTGTTCCGGCTGAGCATGGTGGCTCATGCCTATAATCCCAGCAGCTTGGAAGGCTGAGACAGGCACGTCATTTGAGCTTAGGAGTCCGAGACCAGCCTTGGTAACATAGGGAGACCTTACCTCTACTTACAAAAAAATCAAAAAATTAGCAGGGCCTGGTGGTGCACACTGTAGTCCCAGCTACCAGGAGGCTGAGGTGGGAGGATCACTTGAGCTGTGGAGGTAGAGGCTGCAGGGAGCCATAATCACACCATACTCCAGCTTGGGTGATTAAGTAAACCCCATCTCAAAAAAAGAGAGACTATTCCAGCAGAGGGAGGTAGGAGTGAGAAGGCAGAAATCAGCGGGGAGGTTGTTGCAATCTACCAGGAGAGAGGGGCTGGTTGTGTGAGCAAGGATGGTGGCAGGAGCCACATGAGGGAGTGGGTGGATTCTCAACATATCTCAAGGTGAATTGGACAGAACTCGGTGGTTGATTGGATGTGGAGGGTGAGAGGAAAGAAGGAGCCAAGGTTTCTAACTTGAGCAAAGTTTTGATAATGGTAGTAGAAATGAATAAGAGGAATGAAAGCAGTTTTGGGTAAGGGGATTGATGGAATAATGACTTGAATTTCAGGGATGTTGAAACAGAAGTGGATGTGGCCAACAAGTGGTGGATTATAAGGGTCTGAAGCTGAGCAAGGAGAGGTGGGCTACAGAATATCTTTAATCTTAAAATGGACATTTTTCATGTTTACTATTTCCAAAATTAAGATGTATCTTAAAATTCAGTTTGCTTACCAGTGTTTCTTTTCTCCTGAATATTATTACAAATTAATGATAAAGTATAATTAGTAGCATCTTAAAATAGAGGATATTCTATGAAATAAGAATAACTTGTAAAGAAACAATTTGTGCTTAATGATGTTTTGAGAAATCAGAGAAAGAGCATTTAAAATATTTTTCTTTCTTGGAGAAAGATATATTTACCATAGGTAAAATTTAGCACTAGCACTGAAATTTGGCACAAATGCCAGATTGGTACAGTCCAACTTAAGGGGCTTTACCATATTGTTAATGAGCTTGAAATGTTTATTCTTTTTAAGTAAGTCCAAATCTTTCCTTCTTCCAGTTCTATCCCCAACACAATTTTCTTTACACCATTAACTTCATTAGCAGTCTCTGTCTCCATGTTACAAAGGTATGCTTTGTCAATGTGGGCTAGAATAATGTGTCTGTAAATTTTAGGAACTCAAATTAATATGGTTTTACTGTAGTGTGTTTACATTTCCCCTGAGCGTAAAATGTCGAATCATTTGGTATAACTGTGGCAGTGTTTCACATATTCATGCCTCCATCCTCAGCCACATAGGTGGGAGAAGAGGTAAAGAAACTGTAAATTTAGTTTAGAAGAAGAAAGAGTTTTACCAACCTCCCATTCTAAAATTCTACATCATTTACTCTCTCTAAGTTATTTTTGTTTTCTGGTTTTTTTTTTTCTTTTTGGCCAATATGCTGTCTTCCATTGTTAATTTTTATTTATTTATATTTGGGATAGGATCTAGCTTTGTCACCCTGGCTGGCATGTTCTCGGCTCACTGTAACCTCCACTTTCTTGGCTCAAGAGATTCTCCTTCCTCAGCCTCCTCAGTAGTTGGGACCACAGTTGCATGCCACCATGTTCAGATGATTTTTAGATTTTTTAGTAGATAGAGTTTTGCCATGTTGCCCAGGCTGGTCTTGAACTCCTGAGCTCAGGCCATATGCCTGCCTTGGCCTCCAAAGTACCAGGATTACAGGTGAGAGTCACCACATCCAGCCTTCCATTGTTAATTTAATATTCATAAGTGTGTATATAATCTTCCCAATGAGATTTTAACCTAGCAGGGGAGCAAATAACTATGGCTACTTCCCCACAATCTTTACCTCCAGGATCTTTACCTAGTTTTCTGTTCCATTTCTACCAGGTCTTCCTGGGCCCTCCAACTAAGGCCATCCAGATCTCACAAAGATCACTCCTTAGTATTGTTAAGGTTCAGGGAACAGTTTGAAACAAACCTTTGCTTCCTAACCTGTTCTACCCTAATCTCTGAATCAGATAAAGAGATTACAAGAAAGAAAAATAGCCAGGCACAATAGCACACATCTGTAGTCCCAGCTACTTAGCAGATGGAGGATCACTTGAGCCCAGGAATTTGAGGCCAGCCTGGACAACATCAAGACCTATCTCTTATTTAAAAAAAAAAAAAAGAAAGAAAGAAAGAAAAGAAAAGAAAAGAAAACTACATACTAGTATCTCTCACAAACATAGATGCAAAAGTATTCTAACATAAAATATTAACAAATTGAATCCAACAATATATAAAAAGAATTGTATACTATGACCAAGTGGAATTTATTCCAGACATGCAAGGCTGGTTCAATATTCAAAAATCAATAAATGTAGCCTGGTGCAGTGGCTCATGCCTGTAATCTCAGCACTTTGGGAGGCTGAGGCAGGCAGATCACCTGAGGTCAGGAGTTCAAGACCAGCCTGACCAACATGGTGAAAGCCCGTTTCTACTAAAAATACAAAAATTAGCTGAGTGTGGTGGCAGGCACCTGTAATCCCAGCTACTTGGGAGGCTGTGGAAGGAGAATCACTTGAACCTGGGAGGTGAAGGTTGCAGTGAGCCGAGATCCTGCCACTGCACTCCAGCTTGGGTAACAGAGTGAGACTCTGTCAAAAAAAAAAAAAAAAAAAAATCAATCAATGTAATCCACCAAGTCAACAGGCTAAAAAAGAAAAATCATATGATTATATCAATTGATGCAGAAAAAGCATTTGACAAAATCCAACACTTATTTGTGATAAAACTTCTCAGCAAACTTGGAATAGAGAGAACTTCTTCAAATTGATAAACAGCACCTACAAAAAGCCTACAGCTAAAATCATACTTAATGGTGAGAAATTACATGCTTTTCCCCTCAAATCAGGAGAAAGGAAAGGACATCCCTTCTCATCGCTCCTATTCAACAATGTACAGGAAGCCCTATTAGTGCAATAAGACAAGACTAGGAAATAAAATATATACAGATATGGAAGGAAAAATTAAAACAAGATTTTACTAAGAAACAAATGGAAGCATCTCCAGTTTCTTTTCTCTCTCGTTTTTTTTTTTGGAGACAGTCTCTGACGTCCAGGCTGGAGTGCAGTGGTGCAATCTCGGCTCACTGCAACCTCTGCCTCCCAGATTTAAGCGAGTCTCCTGCCTCAACCTCCTGAGTAGCTGGGACTACAGGTGCACACCACCACGCCTGAATAATTTTTTGTATTTTTAGTAGAGGTGGGGTTTCACCATGTTGGCCATCCTGGTCTTGAACTCTTGACCTCAAGTGATTCGCCTGCTTTGGCCTCCCAAAGTGCTGTGATTACAGGCATAAATCACCACTCCCTGCCTCCAGTTTCTTTTCGAATTTATAGACTTTTTTTATTGCATATTTGTTTTCTATTTCAAAGATTTCTGCTGTTATCTTTTTATAATTGACTTCCTTCTAATTCCTTTGGTTTTAATTTTTTTGTTCTCTTCCTAGCTTCTTAAGATAGAAGCTTAAATCCTGTGAATTTCCAATTATTCTTTTTCTCAAATGTATACATTTGAAGCTATTAATTTGTTTTTAACCCCTTCTTTTTTTTTTTTTTTTTTTTTTTTTTGAGACAGAGTCTGGCTATTGTCACTCAGGCTGGAGCATAGTGGCACAATCTCGGTTCACTGCAACCTCTGCCTTCCAGATTCCAGCAATTCTCCTGCCTCAGCCTCCCAAGTAGCTGGGATTACAGGCGCATGCCACCGCACCCAGCTAATCTTTTGTATTTTAGTAGAGATAGGGTTTCACCATGTTGCCCAGGCTGGTCTCAAACATCTGAGCTCAGGCAATCTGCCTGCTTCAGCCTCCCAAAGCGCTGGGATTACAGGCGTGAGCCACCATGCTGGCCTTTTAGCCCCTTCATACTTGTATCTCAGATGTTTTAGTATGTTTTATTTTTATTATTATTTAGTTTTAAATGTTTTCTAATTTTTTTTGGTATTTCTTCTTAGACTTGTGTGCTATTTTAAAATCTGTTGCTTAATTTTCAAACACTTGTGGGTAGGGGTTTCTAGTTATCTTCCTGTTGTAGATTTTTAGTTGGATTCCATTGTAGTCAGAGAACACACTTTATATAATTTGAGTCCTTTGAAATTTGTTGAGACTTGCTTGTTGTGCTAGCATATGTTCCATTTTGATAAGTATTCATATGCTTTTGAAAAACAGTATTTATTCTGCATTTGTCAAATGCAGTATTCTATATATGTATGACAATTAGGTCAATTTAGTTACTTCTGTTGTTCAAATCTTACATATCCTTACTGATTTTTTTGTCTGCTTGTTCTATCAGCTGTTGAAACAAGTGTTAAAATCTCCAAACAATGATAGTGGATTTGTCTATTTCTCCTTTTAATTCTGCCAACTTCGCTTAATATGTATTGAAACCACGCTAGGAAACATTTTTTACAAAATTTAGACATTATAAATTCTTAGGTACCTGCACATTTAGGACTGCTAATTGATCTTTTTATTATTATGAGATGTCCCTCTTCAGAGATATTTCTTGCCCTAAAGTCTATGCTGTCTGATATTAATATAGCTATACCAGCTTTTTTTTTTTTTTGTTACTGTTGCCATGGCATGGCATTTTTTTTCTATTCTTTTTTTTTTCTTTTTTTTTTTGAGAGAGAGTTTGTTTCGCTCTCTTGACAAGGCTAGAGTACAATGGCATGATCATGGCTCACTGCAGCCTCGGCCTCTTGGGCTCAAGAGCAATCCTTCCACCTCAGCCTCTAGAGTAGCTAGTACTACAGGCCTGTGCCCACCACGCCCAGCTAATTTTTGATTTTTCTTCAGATGGAGTCTCGATCTGTTGTCCAGGCTGGAGTACAGTGGTGCGATCTCAGCTCATTGGAACATCCACCTCCCAGATTCAAGCGATCCTCCTACCTCAGCTTCCCGAGTAGCTGGAACTACATGCTCATGGTACCACACCCAGCTAATTTTTGTATTTTTTTTTTTTCAGTAGAGACAAGGTTTTGCCATGTTGGCCAGGTTGGTCTTGAACTCCTAGCCTCAAGTGATCCACCCACCTCGGCCTCCCAAAGTACAGGAGTACTGGAATTATAGGCGTGAGCTACCATGCCCAGCCTCCATTCTTTTTCTTTAAAACTTGTGTCTTCTATTTAAATTGAGTCTTTCTCTCTCCCTCTCTTTTTTTTTTTTTTTTGAGACAGTCTTGTTCTGTCGCCCAGACTAGAGTGCAGTGACGCCATCTTGGCTCACTACAATCTCTGCCTCCTAGCTCAAGCAATTCTCCTGCCTCAGCTTCCCAAGTAGCTGGAATTACAGACATGTGCTACCATGCCCGGCTAATTTTTGTATTTTTGGTATAGACAGGCTTTTGCCTTCTTGGCCAGGCTGGTCTTGAACTCCTGGCCTGAACTGATCCACCCATAATGGTCTCCTAAAGTACTGGGATTACAGGCATGAGCCACCTCGCCCGACCTAAGTTGAGTCTCTTGTAAACAGAATATGTATTTTTCTTTTTTGTCTAAAAGTAATTCTGATCTTCTAGTTGGGGTACTAATCCATTAACATTTAATGTAATTATTGAAATATTTATGGTTAACTCTGTTATCTTGTCAACTTATTTCTATTTCAGTTCTTTATTTCTCCTTTCTTGCTTTTGAGGGGAGAGAACCAATTATTTTTATTATTCTTTTTTTGTCTTCTATTGTTTTAACTTACGGGTTATCAGCTTTAAGAGATGTGGTATCACTGTGTTGCCTAGCCTAAAGTGCAGTGGCTATTCACAGGTCTTTCTGGGGGTCTCAACCAAGAGTTTGGGCTATGTTTCACCTATTCACCTTGGTGGGCTTTGTTTTTCTATCACCTCAGTACCATGCTGCTGCAAAAATCTTTGCCCAGCTCTCCAGCCTCCCAGCTGCTGCTTTTCTTTTTGTTCTCCTGCTGTATCTGCCTGTGCTTCTCAGCTTAGGAGTTTGCAAACATCTCAAGGGGAGATTGCATATAGCCTTTTGAGTTTATTTCTCTGCAACTCTCTCCTCCCTGTTATTTTACCAAGTTGCAACCACTTGAGCAGCTTTGAACTCTAATCTGTCTCTTCAGCCTAATGGAACTGCCACTTACTCTATTCCCTCACCTGTGCGTTGAGTCAGGTTGACTATAGAGATCACTTTGATGTGCCTCCCTTCTCTTAGGGATTGTCTGCCTTGGTTGCTCTCCAATGCCTTCAAATGTTGTGCTATATATTAGTCCATCTGTTACAGTTGTTTTCATGGAAGGGTTAGCTCACTGGAATGGCTGGAATCAAAAGTCTTCTATTTTACAATAAATAAAAATCTAAAAGAATTCAAAAGAGTAGAGTAAGGAAATTACAAAAGCATAAAAGCTGAATTATGGATCACAAACTTCAGTCCTAACCTAAAGCCATCTTTAAGTCGTCTGAATTCAGCATTCTGTTTAGAACAAATGGACTCTTTTCTGATCTTCAGTTTGGTTCTTTGGCAAGAGTTTTGTACCTAGACTAAGAAAGTCATGGTTTGGTCTCTGGACTTTTATATAAAAAGTATGTGATTCTGAATAAACCTTTTTTTTTTTTTTTTTTTTTTTTTGAAAGAGTAACGCGGGTGGTTGCCGGGCCACGCTTG
>CAUYLG010000559.1:0-105415 GCA_963573385.1 Cacajao melanocephalus
TTCTTCTGATCAAATTTTCTATAAAATAAACAAGCTATTGTCCCTCAGCATTTCTAAGCTATGCTGATAAATGTTGAAAAACTACTGAACCCACCTGAAAACAATTTGATAATTTTATTGGAATCTAGGAAAAAATGTCTGATCAGAGTAAGTTAATTTGTGTCAGGTCCTGAGAAGACTGAAAATGGACTAACACATACACACATACACACACAAGATGAAGAAGAAAGAAAAGATAAAAGAAAGTAAAATAAAATAAAATAAAAAAAACACTTAGGGACCAGGTGGGGAAGGCAGGCTGGGGTGCTTACCCACAGGTGATCCTTCCTTACTTTGCAAGCTCAGAGAGCCTCTACTATGAGGCACCATCACTCTTCACTAGACAAAAGTTGTTCACAGAATTCTAGTAAGGTATGCATGACCAGAGGGATTCTCTGAGAGAGAAAAATCAATACGGGTGACCAGTGAATAAGTTTAGAATTTCAGGAAGTCTGGATAAATTTCAAAAAAAAAATTCAATCATTATGATGTCGATATGTAAATAATCCTGCTTGAACATGAATGAGGAACTTGAGTGGAGTCAGTAGCCAACACAGGCACAGGGTAAGGGCCCTCACTAACTCTAGGCCTTATTAACATATAAATAACAAGTAACATAAAAATGTGACTTTTAATTGTGAAATCTTATATTGTTTTAAACAAATAAACAATAACCACAGAAAACCTGGCAGCACGTTTCAGGGGCTGTGAAGTTGCTATATCACAAATTTCCCCGAAATGTAGTGGCTTACACCAACAAAATTTAGCTCATGGCTTCTGTGGGCAGCAACCCAGACCTGCTTAGCTGGGTGCCTGAGGTTCAGGTTCTTTCCCGAAGCTATAGTCATCTGCAGGCCAGATGGGGCCTGAGGAGTCTGCTTCTGGACTCATTCATGTAGGTACACATGAGTGTAACCTAAGCTCAGAAGTGATATACCATAATTTTTGTTGTATTTGACTTGAAAGTCAACAGTATCAGTTTCCACACAGGGTGAGAACAGCAGAGGTCTGGGGTCACTGAGGACCATCTGAGTGGCTGCTGGAGCCCGCGTTCTGCACCATGAGGCTGCATTTACTGCTCTGCTCCTCCATTTCCTAGCCTCATGATCTTCATCTCTCTATGCCTTGGTTTCTTCACCTTTCGGTTCTCAGAACCTAATGCACTGATCTTGGAGTGTTGTTATGAGGAGTAAACAGTGCTTTGAAATACTGGATGGCACTGAGTAAGCCTTACAGAAGTTTCAGTTGTTACAAGGGATTGCTTAATGCTCTGGGCTTCAGAATGTTACAGGGATAAAAATAAGAACTTTCAGTAGTAGTTTACACAGTAGGCAATATGTTTGTTAATGGCATTATCCACAGAGATGTGGCACTGAAAGAGAAATAAAATGGCTTAACATCAGCAATAGCAGAACTATAAATGGCTGCCCAGACAGAGTGTGGCTGTAGTTCCCCTCTCATGGCATGGAGCATGGATAAAAGGGGTTGCATGAACTAAAGTCTCACCTTGAGAAGTCTTTCAAGAACCTGAAGAACAGCAGCTATGTCCTATTTCTGATGTCCTCATTCCTGTTACCAAGGCTAAATCTCTTAACTTTGCCCTTCAGAAATAATATATTTGGGAACTGCCTATTTTAGCCCAAGGTTACAGAATTCCAATAGGACTAAAGTCAAAGTAAACATATCTCTGCAACTCAATATTGATTTCAGGGGACAGATATGCCTCCCTAACAGACCTGAAAACCATGCAACTGCCAGTAAAGAGAACTGGGGAAGCACTCTGATCATCTGCTTGTCAGGCTGGGAAGTGTAAAAACAACAGAATTCAGAGGCAAACTGCCAAATTCTTATAGAGGATCATCACATAAGGCACAGGGATACATCTCCCAAAGTAGGTCTTCTTCACATTGTGTAGCACGAGAAGATTACAGAGTTCATAAGTCTCTACTCTGTCCACTAACCCATGTGTTTGGGACAGTGGATACATCAATTACCTAGAAGCTGTTGTAATTAATAAAGCTTTATGATAGGAAGTGACATAGAAATTCCGTTGAGATTTCCATGGATCAGACCTTTTGATTTGTTAAATCAGATTGAAATTTCAGGTGTCTCATTTCACCCAATGTTTTGAACTGAAAGATAATAATGGTAATAATAGCAAATTTATTGCATGTTTATTATGTGTTAGATACTGTACTGAGGTCTTTCATAAGTGTCCATTCAACCCTCAAAATCACCACAGTAAGTATGTAACATTATTAGTTCTTTTTATAGATGAGAAAACTGAGACTTATAGAAGTTAAATAATTTGTGACCAGTCATCTGAACCCCAGAGATCTGACTTGAAATCCCATGCTCTATACCAAAATGCTAATGATCAAAGAATAAAGAACTTAGAAATCTCAAACTGAATAACTGGTGTGCATGCATGTGTGCGTATGTGTGTGCGTGCATGTGTGTGTGTGTGTGTGTATGTGTGTATTTCTTTTCTTTTTTTTTTTAAATAAAGAAAAAGAGAGGAAAGAAAGTGAGAGTGAAAGAAAGAAAAAAAGAATGTAAGAGAGAAAGAAAGATGGAGAGAAAGAGGGAGAGAGAACGGGATTCTTGTTCTATTGCCCAGGCTAGAATGCAGTCTAAAAATGGGTACTAAAAACCTCTTTTATGCCAATAATTGTGCTTAACAATGGAGATAGGAAGGAATAAGAGATGAAAATAGACAACAAGCAGCCAACCAATATTTTATTTAAACCTATGAAATGCTATGCAATTGCTGAGGAGTGATTTACTTCCAATTATGTGGTCACTTTTAAAATAGGTGTAATATGATACTGAGAAAAATGTATGTTTTGTGGATTTGGGGTGGAGAGTTCTGTATATATTTGTTAAGTTTACTTGTTCCAAATGGCCAAGTCACTGAGTCTTCTTTTCAGAATAGGAGGATGACAGAGTGAAGACTTCTAGGTGGTGTTTTAATAGTAGAATAACTTGGATAGTACCTTTGTGGACTGATTTAGTGGGAAAAAGAAAGAAGTCAACAGGAGTGTATTAGAATACTGCTGTGCCCACTTTATGGTTATTGGATATTTAAGTAAGAAGAACCATGAAGTCAAAAGAATGAGTCTGAGCTTCACTTAACTAGTCTGTGATCTTGGGAATTTCCTAAGGTCATTTTCCTAAGCTTTGCTCTTTAAGAATGTCGGTTCTCCTGTATTTCCTGTGATTGTTGTAAGAAACTAACAAAGGAGAGATTCTTAAAGGATTTTTGGAAACCCTCCAAAAGCACTCAAAAATTTGAAAAAATTCAAGAAATCTCTTTTTTCTCTAATACTCAATACCACTTTTGTTTGTGCCACTCATTTTAGTGTAAAACAGTACGCTTTACTGTGATGTTCACTTCTGTTACATATTACCATGTGCTTGAATTAGTATCCCTCATATTTTTCACAGGAGAAAAGTGAGCTGACTGAGGGTAAAAAAATATATATTAAAGGCTACACAGCTAATAGTAAAAATTAAAACTCTCCTTTATCTAGTTATGAAGAGTGAAGTCCTTCCATATCTTTGTGAGATGATTTAGGTTTTAAGATATGTTATTTTTCCTTTTCTCCTGTTTTTTTCTATTTACCTTTTCCTTTCCTCTGATCCTGACTATATACTAAATAATCATTCTTCAAACCAAAGAAAAAGAAAATCTCTTTTTTTTTGTTTTATTACAAGGTTTGGTTTGTCTCTGCCCAGTGATTTTTTTATTTGCTTGATATAGTGACTGCATTTACTGGCCAAACTTCAGTTTTTAATGCCTTTTTTTAAAAAATTTTCAAATATTTATTCATTTATTTTTAAGATAAATCAGTTACTGATAGAGTTTTTAAAAAATTATTTTTATATCTCACTATTAAAAAAATTTTCCTCACCCCAATTCCAAAATATTTTCCAAGAAAAAAATTTTTAGTTTTTTCTTCTTGTGGGTGGCAAAGTCTTTTTTTTTTCTTCTAGTGGGTGGAATTAATATATACATATATTATACTTTAAGTGGAAATATATATATATATTATACTTCCAGTGGGTGGAATATATATATATATATATATATATATATATATATATAAATACTTTAAGCTCTGGCATACATGTGCAGAATGTGCAGGCTTGTTATATAGGTATACATGGCCATGATGGTTTGCTGCACCCATCAACCCATCCTGGACACATACACCCTCAATTTTCATGCCTTTTGTAATCTCACATTCCACCATCTCTGCTAGAAATATACTTAATACGACATGTGAACAATATTCTTTGAATATATTTTAAATTACTTCTCTTAAGCTTACTCACCCAATGTTTTAGATTTGGTGAATGAACACAGATGCAGTCTAGTCTTTTTTTATAACTTTCTTCTTTTTTTCTCCTCGAGGAGAGCCATGCTTATTAAAGTCTATGAAAAGCAATCTTGATCTCTCTAGACCAAGCTTGTCCAACCTGTGGTCTGCAGGCTGCATGTGGCCCAGGACAACTTTGTGTGAGCCCAACACAAATCTGTAAACTTTCTTAAAATATTATAAGATTATTTTGTGACTTTTCTTTTTAGCTCATCTGTTATCATTTGTGTTTGTTTATTTCATGTGTGGGTGAAGACAATTATTTTTCTAATGTAGCCCAGGAACGCCATGATATTGGACATTCCTGGCTAGACCTGAGTCTTAACCTTTCAGGCAATCTTTAAAGGGCAGCTGATTCTCGCTACAAAACATTGATTAGTTTACTGAATTTTCTCTGATCTCCTTTCTACTTCTTCCGTCCACTACATTTCCCTTCCCTCCCTCCCTTCCTTCCTTCCTTCTTTCCTTATTTCCTTCCTTCCTGTTAAGACACAATAATGAACAACACAACTTATCCTGGTGAGTAGGAACTACCATTATTTCTAAGATGTGTTTTTGAGAATTTGTGTGTTTTATTTCAAATACTCCTCTTTTTATCATTAAAATTATATCAAATATTTTATTTAAAACTAAATATGCTTCAGCAGAATGACAATTCCATCTTTGTACAATTTTTTTTCAAGCCACTTCTGTGCCTTTTTTTATGTAATTTCCTTAGATTTTTGCATCCTTTTGTATTCTGTTACACTAACATTACTCAGTTTCACCATGAACATTCCCTGACACAGAATAGGATCAACTATTTCTCTAACGAATCCTGATAACTTAGAGTGGACATATTATTCAGCAATTAAATGGTGTTACTATGAAATGGTATTCAAGATAAGATATTATTGCTTTCCTGTTCTCTAGGTAAGTAAAGTTAGAATTTTAAAAATCACATACGCAGATTGATATTTTCAATTCACTTTGATAGTCCATGCTTTTTAACTGAATGCAGTATACAATCAAAATAAAAAAAAAAACTACAGAAGTTAAAAACACAGAACATTTAGGTTACAATGAATACAACTGAAAAAAAATTTATTACTTTAATAACAAATTAAGCTTAGATTACAGTAACTTTTTACTTTATAGAATGTAAAGATTTTTTTAACTTTTTTGAATCTTTTGAATAAGATAGCTTAAAATACAAATAAATTTTACAGCTGTATAAAAATAGGTTTTCTTTTTAATCCTTATTGTATATCTATCCTTATAGAGTAATTATTCTATAAGTAAAAAGAAAGTATACCTTTAAAAATTAATTATTAAAAACAAAGACACAAAGACCCACATTGGCCTGGGCCTAGACAGGGTCAGCATCATCAATATCACTGTCTTCTACCTCCACATCTTGTCCCCTGGGAAGGTCTTCATCGGCAATGACAGATATGGAGTTGTCATCTCCTGTGATAACAGTGCCTTCTGGAATTTCTCCTGAGGGACCTGCCTGAGGCTGTTCTACAGTTAACTTTTTCATTTTTTAAATAAATAGAAGGAGTACTCTCCATAATAGTGGTAAATACAAAACCCAGTAATATAGCTCTTTGTTATATTATCACATATTTTATACTGTACATATTTATATGTGCTATACTTTAATATGAATGACAGCACAGCAGGTTTATTAACACCAGCACAAACACAAACACACAAGTAATGCATTGCATTACGATGCCACAAGGTGACTAAAATTTTTCAACTTCATTATAATCTTACGGGACCACCATTATACATGTGGTCTGTCGCTGATCAAAATGTCATTATGCAGTGCATCGCAGTATTGTTAACTGCAGGAAATCTCTACTTTGCCAACTGATGCTGTGGTTGAAAACATTTTTCTTGAGCAAGGATCCAGAAGTCTTTGCCTGTAAGCTATGCTGCTATAGCAGTTAGGACTACTGCTGTCATATTTTGTTACACAAAGGTTTCAATTTTATCTACTAAAAATTATCAATATTTTCCTTTATTGCTTCCAGATTTTAAGCAAAGAAATGCTTTCTCTACCCCTCAGTATAAAGGAATTTTGTGCTTTTTTCTCAGTTAGTAAATGGTTTCGATTTTGCATTTGCATCTCTAATCAGTTGGGAATTTATTTAGTGTAAGTTACAGAACCAATGATATCTTTTAACCAATAGTTAAACACTTGCCTCAATATCATTTAACTTAATAATTCTTTATTCCCCATAGATCTGAGACATTGTATTTATAATAAATTAAATTCCCACATCAATTTTTATAGATACAATTCTTCACAGTTCCCTGCATTTCTGTGTCTTTTTAAGGATATTTGCATAGCAAACAAATTTGGGGGACAGAAACATCTCCCCTTGGAGCAAAGGACTGGTATGTTTGCTTCTTATTGTAAAAGATTTGTGTTTCCAAACTCAGGGTTACTCTCTTGTAGGCCAACCCCTTTTGAGAGCAGACATAATCTATTTTTATGTTGTTTTGTGGGAACTGAGATTTGAGGAATAGACACGAATAATGCTACTGTGACTACTACTATCACTGCAAGAAATATACTATAGCTCATCTCTGACTCGGAACTCTTCTACTAGTATTAATGAAAATGTGGCAGAATTACACACTAGCCTGAAAATAAGCTCACTACCTGTCATTGTGGTACATAAATTACTTGTAAACTTTGCTTTGTATTTTACTAGTTTTGTATAAGTTGACGAATACTACATCTTTTGAATTCTAGGGACTTTATGATAGGCTATGATGTCTTGTAAGGCTAGAACTTCTTCATGTCCCTGTTTTCAGATTTTCCTGGCTATTATTTTTTAATTTAATTTAATTTTGTTTTATTTTGTTTTTGAGATGGGGTCTTACTCTGTCACCCATACTGGAATACAGTGGTGCAATCTTGGCTCACTGCAACCTCCACCTTACAGGCTCAAGAAATTCTCCTGCCTCCCTCCCTAGTAGCTAGGATTACAGGCATGCACCACCATGCCCAGCCAATTTTTGTGTTTTTAGTAGAGACAAGGTTTCCCTGTTTTGACCAGGCTGGTCTCAAACTCTTGACCTCAGCCCCCCAAAGTGCTGGGATTACAAACGTTAAGTCACTGAACCCTGCCCTGCCTATTTTTTTTATTTGGTTTTAAAAATATACTTAAAAAATAAACATAAAATATCAGAGGAAAACAATAATATTTTATTGCAGTCTTAATCTACTAAGGTAATTATATGACATTATTACAGCTTTATGAAGTTGAATCATTCTAATAATCTGCTAAAATTCCCATTTTTTCCAGTTTACAGTTGCAACATTCACCATAGTTTAAGAATTTTCATACACATATTTACCCACTTCTCAAAATATTTCATATTATTTTATGTTTTTAAATGTATGCATTATATAGGTCTTTTACTAACACATAATACTAGTTATCTGTACATATGAAGAAAACTGATTGTTATAATTTTTAAATATGTTACTTTATTGAATTTTCTCATTATTTATAATATTTTCAATTGTTCAAGAACTTCTTCGGCTTTTAAGAAATATCACCATTTCATCTTCAATAGAGAAAGTTTTATATATCCTTTTACCAGTCATTTATGTTTAATTTCTTTTACTTCTATAACTGTCTTGGCAAATTCTCCCCACAAAATATTAAATAGAAATTATTATGGTAAGTATTCTTACTTTTTCCCTCTTTTTGGTTAGAATGTCCCCAATTTTTCCCCATTAATTATGATGCTGCCCTTTGAGAGAAATATATGTAATACGCAAACATTTTCATATATGTAGGTAATCAAGCTTAAAAAGCATCTCTTTAGTCCTATTGATGGCTTTTAGCATAAATATGTATTGAATTTTCTCAAGTATTTTCAGTATTCATCAGAATGTTTCTTTAATTTACAAATATAATCAATTTAAATGGATTTCTATATATCAAACAAATTAAATAGATTGATATTATCTGAATTTCTAAAATTTGATGGAATTCTTTTTTGAAAATATGTAGGACTGATCCTACTTGAGAAGACTCTTCTGACAACTTTATCTATGTCTTTTAAGGATGTGCTCAGGGATATCATATTTTCTGAGTTTTTACATGGTCAGTCTTTTAGTAGCTTTCACATATAAAAGGCTCCTTGGCTAGATATCCAATTCTTGATACATATTTTATTTTCTTGAGCTTTTTGAGATATGGATTCCCTTTTATTTTACTGAAACTTGTTGAGAAGCATGGTTTTAACCTGATTTTGTTTTTCAGTGATTTTTCTGAAAGTTAGTTTTTGTTTATTTGCTTGTTGTTTGCTTATAGGCCCAGAGTAGTTTTAAAAATATTGTTAAAGTGATAAACTATAATAATTTTCCTAGAGTATGTTTTGGGTCTGGCTTTTTGGGTGGCTTTTTTCTTACAATTGTGCTTTTATAGGGATTCTTTTATTTTAAGATACTTGTACACTCTGAGGGTTTCTACTTTCTCAACTTCATTCTTTGAAGAGATGTGTTGATAGGAGACTTCCTTACTCAGTAAGCAATGGACCAGTGGAGTGTGAGACTAGGCTGTTCATTCTATCTGGAGACATAAGTGGACTTTGGGGATATCTAAAGGCACGGTGTTCCTAGGAACAAGAGTCATAACTTCTAATCAGGTCCAAGGAAACAGCATACTGCAAAAGGCAGTAACTCAGAATAGACAAGTATGTGTGACAGGTTCCCGACTCTAGGGGACCTTGAAAACATCCATCTGAAAGAGAACAGGCTTAAAGATATAAAGAAGCTAGAATTCCAAAAATATGTATATGGTTTTGTCTGTATGTTATCTAATGTACTGAAATCCACGTGGCTTCTATTTTTAGACAAATTCTGGTTTGCCTCAGTTTCTTAGGAGAGGGCAATGAGAAACTTTGCCAAGACATGATAACACCTTGTATAGAGACAAGAGGCTTCGTGGAAGATGGATGAGCTGCTAAATCACTCTGACTACATATAAATTGACCATTTTCCACATTCTGGAAAGCACATCTGCTCCGTTTTCGCTGGCTTATACACACATTCTCAGAGAGTAGACGGTGGGGTTTCTCCAACCTTCTGAGTTTTTCAGAAGATTTGTTTTTTTGTGTGTGTTAGACAGTGGCTGATCATTTGCTAATACTTTTATTCACAATTTCTCTCTTTTTAATTACAGGAATTGTGTCAACAAGTTGACTTAGACTGATGTAAATGATAATTCAAAATGTCATTAATATGTTTTGCTTTCCCCAAATTCATCTTTTAGACTTTTAGACCGTGACTCATATCTACATTTTACCGAGGCACCTTAGCAAACTTTATTCATAGTTTTTCTCTTCCTTCTCCATTGAGGTAAGGTCCTTATGAAATATTCCCTATATATATCTTGAACACAGTTGAAAATATTTTCAAAATTAATTGATGTAGTGGTCTAGAGAGAGACAACAGAGGATCATCTAAGTGCTATTCACTAACACTATTGTTACCCTACATTGTCCCATCATGGAATATGCCACTACTTCAACATCTGTGGGTGCACTGTACATGAAAGTAAAATAAAGAGAAAAATTAATAAACAGGAAGAAATACTGATAGTTGCCACTTTGCGTGAATAAAATAATCTAGAATCAGTAAGGTTTAAATTGAAACCAAGGGTAAGTTCTGGTGATAAACAGAACTATCTCCCCAAAGATATCCACATGCTAACACCTGGACTCTATGAATATGTTATGTTATTGGCAAAGAGGAATTAAGGTAGAGGATGACAGTACACTTGTCAATCAGCTGACCTTAAAATAGGGAGATCATTTTTCATTATGGAGCCAGGCACCGTGCAATTACCAGGTTTCTAAAGGGAAGAAATTGGGCAGAAGAGGAGTAAGAGAGTTGCGACTATGAAAGAAGCGCAGAGAGAGATACAACATTGTTGGCTTTGAAGGTAGAAGAAGGAGCCTTGAGCTAAGGAATGTGGCAAATTTTAGGAGTTGGAAAAGGCAAGGAAATGGATTCTCCCCTAGAACCTACGAAAGGGAACACATCCTGCTGACACCATGATTTACTCCAGGTAGACCAATGTTGAATTTTGAATCTACAGAACAGTCAGACAACAAATTTGTGTTGATGTAAGCCACTCAATTTGTAGTAACAATAGAGAACTTAGCACAGTGATTACTGAATTAATACTGAATAAAACCATCTTCTTCAGTAAATGTTATTGTCCTCTAGATTTAAATTGTTTAACTGTATCTAGAGATGTTTTCTTTATGAAAAGTCATGTTTTTAGTGTTGTGTTTGTAGGTTACTTTAATCTTAATCCTAATACTTTGAAACTATAAATGCGACAAAATTGTTACCAATATTTAATTATATTTATTTTTAGATTTTAATATCTAGCTTGAGATTCAAGTTGTATATATATATATTTATCAACTTTTACTGTATAAAAACCAGATTTTATTTTTTACCAAAATAGCAAAATAGAGAAAATTATAGCATCAAAACATACATATGAGAAAATGGAAAAATGCATGTTTAAATGTGATATTAAAACTTTATTTAGGTCAGTCAGTAACAATTAGGTAACACAACTTATGTGGGAAATTTAATTTATGGCATTTATTCTGTATTTTCAAATGTTGCTAAAAGCACTGAGGTGAAAATAACTTGCAAGTGTAAATGTTTTTTCTCACTTATTAGAACAAGGCCAAAGAGGAAAAATGGTATACTTTCCATTACCTAATCTTTTCACAGAAACACAATCTTTAATTAGTGCTATGATAGTGTTGAATACAATGAATATGTTATTAAAATTAGATGAAATTTAAATAACTTGGACATTTTACTTTTTATAAAACTTCACTTTAAAATATACATAAAATATAAAGGCTAACAAGTGTATGTTGATAACACAGTTATGCAATATTCTTATTTATTGTTAACTAATTTAAAATTTAACATTCATCATGTAAAATCAGGACATATTTATTATGTATTTTGTAATTATGCGGCACAGTGATGAGAATTACAGGCTCTCGCGTCATCTGGCCTTGTTTTAAAGCCTGTCTTCTCCACTTTCTAAATGCATGAGTATGTCTGTGTTCCTATAAAACTTCATTTTTGGACACAAATTTGAATTTTATACAAATTGTAAGTGTTGGGGAATATTATACTTCTATTGATTTTTTTTAAACCATTTAAAATGTAAAAACAATTGCTATCTGAGTTGTCTGTATATATGTCAGCAGCAGACTGGATTTGGCCTGCAGACTCTAATTTGCCAAACTTGACTTCAGAAGCTGTATCATTAGGCTATCAGATTTATAGTCTGGAAGATTACTAACTTCCTTTGCTTTTCTTCTTAAAGACGACTTTCAATAATAATGATTTTTCGTACATCTTGTCCATCATAAATAGACATGCTGGGTAGCAAGCACAGGTTAGATTTATTATAGTACTTTTCTTAGAAGAAAACAGTCATTCTGAATATTATATTAATGGGATTTCAACAAAAACGAGTCAGTGGCGAAGAGCTGAATCACCTTGGAAGACTTACAAAATCAAATTGCTTGGCCAGGCATGGTGGCTCACACTTGTAATCCCAGCACTTTGGGAGGCCAAGGTGGGCAGATCACAAAGTCAGAATTTCGAGACCAGCCTGTTTGAGACCAACCTGGCCAACATGGTGAAATTCCGTCTCTACTAAAAATGCAAAAATTAGCCAGGCATGGTGGTGTGCACCTGTAATCCCAGCTACTGAAGAGGCTGAGGCAGGAGAATCACTTGTCCAGGAGGCTGAGGTTGCAGTGAGTCAAGATTGCACCACTGGACTCCAGCCTGGGTGACAGAGTGAGACTCTGTCTCAGAAAAAAAAAAAAAATATATATATATATATATATATATATATATATATATATATTGCTTGACTGACAAACATAAATACTTAGCTCTGAAATGTAAGACCCATTCCATTTTATTGTGTCCCTGTAAGGTCATGGGTCCTCCAGCTGATTCCACCAGGGCATTATTTTCTAAACATCATATAAGCTACTGCTAGAGTATGCCGAATATTTCCAATAGGTATCCTCATCTGTGACAATAATATTACTGTTTTGAAATATACTACATTTTTAATGTACTTGTATTCAAACAATATCTCTAAAACATAAAATGTAGTTCTTATCCTTTATTTATTGAATACAGAAGAAATAATTGATTTTCCAAAATTATGCATCAAACGTATAAGTGGAAAGTTGTGTTGCTTTTATATAATTTACACTAACCAGAAATGTTAAGCCAATCCTAATAGTACAATCAAGATAATTACAACAAGCATTAAGCAGGTGAGGTTTATAATTTTAAAAATAGAATGAATAAAATTCTGGAGGATCAAAGCAGAAAAAAATTAAATATACATATTTGAAATAATTTCCCTATTGAATAACAATATCAAGATTCATATTATATGAATGAAAGATTCATGAAAAGCCAAATTCTCTAAAAAGATGACTTGATGAAATGGACTATACTGTTAGTGGAGATTAGAATAATAACTATATAATAAACATATTCATTTATTCTAGAAAGAGCTATTGAATACTTAGTAAGACCAGATATTGAGTCAGATTTAGAAGATAAAATGCCCTTTTTCTTTTGCATCTCATAGTTTAGTAGGAAATATAGATTAGAAAAAAAAAATCCAGGAGGAGACACTGGGATAAACATTTTGATGGTTGGATTGAACAGCAGGTAGAAATGGCAAATACTGCAAAATGAAATATAACATATTTTTACTGGATACATTTCAAGTTATTAGTTTTTCCTCTCTGAATGTTAGAGGTTTACTACTCAAATTAATGAATAATTCTAAAATACAGAAAACACTATTTCCTAAAGAACCAAGAAATGTTTCAGCAATTAGTATAATGTCATAGCTTCTTCCACTGTGATCTTTACACTAAATAGCCAAATGCTTAAACATTCCCATATACTTGATTATCCTGATAAAAAATATAGTTGGTTGGATTCAAGACTAATGTTTCCAGGACACTTATCAATAAAATTGACAGTCTAATTTTCACTGAAAATGTAACTGATAGTGAGGAAGCCCTAAATTTTATTTTTAGTTCACTATTCATTTACTTTCTCCTCTAGATAAGTATGTGTATGTATATGTATGTGTATATATATGTGTGTGTGTACATACATACACACATATACATAATCTATTCCATGTCAAAAAATATGATCTATTTTAAAATGTTATTTGCATAATATTGTGTAGATATTTTATTTTACAGTGTTATGCAGTATTATAGAGTTTGGCTATATTAATTACAGGTTTGAAGTATTACATAGCTAGTAGAGCTTAGGGAGGCATGCCATGGTTTTAAATTTATAATTGATAGCATAATTTATAAATATAGAGCTGATAAAAATGGGAGTTGTTTAAGATGTAACATTGAGAATTTTACATTTCTGTTTTATTTTAAGGTATTGTGTGGTCATGGGAACATAGTCAGCCCTATTTAAACATTGCTAAATTTAGTTGATATTGCCATTAAAGTGAATTACATATTTGAAGTACAATAAAGATATGGATTATTTCCTTAATATTGGCCCAATTATATTAAAACAATATTTAGTTAAATTACATTAATATGTTATTTCCAGTATTTCTTATGTGTTTGCTCCATGTGTTGCAAATACCCTCAGCTCCAAAATAAAGTGCTTATCATTGCTTTAATAAAAATGCTAAAATTAAAAAATTTCCAGCCTGTGTTGAATCCAATTAAAGTATAATTTTATTTACTAATTATTTTTATATATATTAGCGTCCTTAGATTTCTAAACCCATAGCACTGAAACAGTTAAACTCTTATTTTTCATTCAATGACTAGTTTCAAATTCCTTACTTTTCAGAGAATAATCACAAATAACATCTCATGGAGTAACTGTGGATTCCAGTTACCCTGTAACAAGGTAAAGAATCCCTTGACTTTATCTTCCTGCTTCCTAACTCAATCTCTAGCATATTAACTTTTTTTTTCAGAAATTTACAATGGGATTTTGATTATTTGCTTAGGTGTGTTAAGGGAATTCTAAATTGGATAGTAATGGCAGCTAATGTAGGATTTTCTTCAATCAAAATTGGAACTTCTGTTTACTCAGTGGTGAATATAGATCTGAATGATGAGAGCGAGAATTTATGGTTTGTATGAAGAGGATGGTATGGGATTAGGCAACGCGTTTGGTTTTCCTCAGGATGCAGAGCTTCCTGTCATACTGAGGGCCATATGTAGCTGTCACCTAATCCTGCTTCTCAAGATCCAGCTCCAACTGTGAAAGTCTTCTATGACATAATGTCCATTTCAGGGGACTGGATTTCTGGCTTTCATCTTAAAGAAAAGTGCTGGAGTGCCCCATAGGTAGAAGCTCCATGGTCCACAGATTGGTGATAGTAGAACAGCAGCAGCAGGTGGAGGAAATTTGGCGACAGATGGAGGACACCAAGCTTCTCCTGCAGCAGTCAGTAGAAGAGTGCAGACTGCCTGCTTGGGGAGTCTTGAGCCGTGGCCAGGATATTTTAGTTTCTAAAACAACAAAAGACATTAAATCTTTTAGAGAATAAAGCAAACAAGCAAAAGCTATGCTGAATCCTGTTGATTTTTTTTGTGTGTGTGTAGATTATTAGGTAAATTTCAATGCATTCCTCCTGTGTCTTAATACCTCTTATGGAGAGAGTTCAGATCTGGGATGAAACTGATAGGAAATACATTATGGAACACAAGCGAGATTAACAACACTCAAATGTCAAATGGATCAAACCTAGTCTAATTTTCTTATAAATACCTAGGTCCAAGGATGGATTATTTATTAGCCAATATGGGCATTGCCTATTAGGAAAAGAAATGATTAAATTCTCACTTTTTGTAACTAACAATATTTTAATGGCAAAATACACGAAATTAAATTTCTCATTTAAAAGACAGTTTTACATTTCTGTTTCATTTTTAGCACCTGTGTGTGCATTGGAGCACAGTCATTCCAATTTAAACACTGCTACGTTTAGTTGATATTGTACTTCAAACCTGTAATTAATTATTTAAATTAATTATTTAAATTAATTACAGGTTTGAAGTACAATAAAGGCATGGATTAATTGGCTTACCCTTAACAGTGGCCAAATTACATGAAAACAATGTTTGGTTAAACTATATTAAGCCATTATTTCCAGTATTTCTTATGTGTCCCATCCATGATGTGCACTATCCTAAAATTAAATGGTGCCTGGGTGCGGTGGCTCATGCCTTTAAACTCAACACTTTGAGAGGCCAAGGCAGGAAGGATTTTCTCAATTGAGCCCAGGAGTTTGAGACCAATGTGGACAACAGAGTGAGACTTCATCTTTAAAAAATATTTTTAAATTAGCAGGCATGGTGGTACGTACCTATAGTCCCAGCTACTCAAGAGGCTGAGGTGGGAGCATCACTTGAGGAATTGGAGGCTACAGTGAGCTGTGATCATGCCACTGCACTCCAAACTGGGGAACAGAGCAAGACTCCATCTCAAAAAACAAAAACAAATAAATGAGAACTAATTTACCTAAGTCCTTATTAAAAAAAAATTCCGTGTAGATAATCCAAGCCTCTTTAATAGAAATATGTTTTTAGCCAAATAATGTATATCAATAATCAATGAAGCAAAAATTATTAATGTGATGTTTTTAAAGACAATTTGACTAAAAATTAACGAGGACCTTAGATTTCCATAGCAAATTGTTCTCTCATATGAACTGCTTAAAAGTTCACTAGAGTAAAAATTCTCTTGCAGGTCCAAGATAGGTTGGGACTGTTAAAACCTCGTACAATTTTACAAATGTCTTGAAAAGTTAGGAAAATGAAACCCAAACAGCATCCATTTCATGATAACACATGGATTTTTATTTTTTAGTATTTAAATGGTTAGTAAGGAACATAGTAGGTTGAAAGTGGACAATTTAAATTGCAGAAACTTTGAACACCAGATACCAAATCCTCATGGTTCCCACTCTACATGGCCAGAAATGAAAATAGGGTAGTATGTTTATAATATTATCTTGAAATTACATTGTTTTATATTTTCAGAGAGCAACCCTATCTAAACCATACAACACTGCTTGCGTTAGGTAAGTAACATTATTGTCTTTTTGCCAAGGAAAAAGATGTTCCACAGATGTTAAGTGACTTGCCAGAGCCATAGCGCATTACAGCTGCCAAGCAGGAATTGGGCCATGAAGGCTTTACATTCTCAGGAATATGCTTAGAATCTACTGGCAGTTGAATCAAGACAGTAACTGTGCAACTATAATATCCTTCTTTTTGTGTTCACATTTAAAGATCTTTAAAAGATTTCTATTAGGCAGTAATACTAAGAAGTAAAGGAATGTAGAAAGAATAGGAAAATTGCCCTGCAATATATAAAGGATCCCAGGAACACTTGGATAGCACAGCACAGCCTGTTATAAAATGTAATACACCATTTTCTTTGTATTTATCGATTGCTACTTAACAAATCATGTCACAACTTACTAGCTTAAAACAATTGACTGATTATCTCTTATGGCTTCTGCATGGTAGGAATTTAGGATGACCAGGTTGGGTAGTTTTGGTTCAGGTTCTTGTGTGCCTTTGCAATCACGTGGTGGCTAGTGCTAGAGCTCATAATGGCTAGCCAGGCATATCTCTTCCTTAATGTGGTCACGGGACCTCTCTATGGGATCTTTCCACATGAGCTATTTGGCCAGTTAGCCTCAGGGTAGTCATAATGCTTACACACTGGCTTCAAATAGAGTGTTACAACAAGCAAGGCATAATTTGCATTGCTTTTTCTAACCTATTATCAGAAACCATGGGGTGTAACTTCTGCTGCATTCTACTGGCTACAAGTGAGTCATGTCACCCCCTACTCATTCAAATAAAGGTACATATATGAGGATTTGGGGGGAACAATGTCATGGACCCATTATAGTATAGTTTGCAGAATGAAAACTGTACTGCAGCCATATTTGTATAACAAAATCCACTATAACATCTCACAGAAATAATTACAGAAATGATTGTGGAAGACATTTCATGACTATAAAATACATATGTCTAAATGACAATGGCAGATATGTAATTGAAGGATTCTGCTCTGAAGAATCCTTTCTATCCATGAGGATAGAAAGCTTATACAACTATCCTAACTTGACTGAGATACTAATTCCTTTGTAAAGATGATAGTTCAAAGTAGATTGTAGTGTAGGAAACAGGGCAGAAGTTGAAAGTTGTAGGAAATGTAGTTTTGGCTCAAAAGTGGTATTGATGGTATTTAGCAGGCATTAAAAGATGTTAGAAATGCAAAATGTTAAAGGAGGGCCAAAATAACACCTTCTTCTCTTGAAAGTGATCAAACGTATATTTTGGGGTATTCTACCAAATGTGAATTTCTGAATATAATCTGCTATCCACTAGACATTCCCTGATCTCTGCAACTTTGCCTTCTATAGGAAAATTCAACGGACTAATTCTCCCATTCCTAAAAATTACCAGTTATTAAGGAATGTGTAAACTCTTATAACAATGTCCAGCAATAAGTAATCAAAAAGAGAGTGCTAATTATTATTTTTCATGTCATCATCATTACAATAATCATCACTCTTGAGATTTTATTGATCCTTCAGTTGCAATATAGGTTTCCTACTGCGTGCACCTGGTATCCTTCAAATGTTAGCAATTATGAGAACTGTTTGTTTTTCTCTTCTGCCACATGGGAATTTTTATAATATTAAGGAGAATATCTGCCTTGTTTTACACATTATTTCTAATGAATATTAAAATTATTCTATTCTTTAGAGCATTAATAATCATGCTTTAAAACAATATGAAGAATTGTAGAAAATTTGTATAGTTTTTATATAGTTTACTTACTAATAAGATGAACATAGCATATATATATATGTGTGTGTGTGGATATGTATACACATTACATACATATACACATGTATATTATATACATAGGTATAAATATCTGAGTTCAGGTTACACATAAGTTGCAAAGAACAACTCTCTGGAGAAATTATCTTGATAAATATGTTTATAAAACATCTCATCTGATGTTGGTAAAATATGAATGTCCAATGTTTTAGTTAACTGAGCTTTAGGTAAGATTGTATATGGCTACTATAATGGCTTAAATAACCTTTTGCTTTTCAGGTCATAAAAACACATTCTGTCCCTGCAAATATAAATTATACAAATTTACTGTGATTCTGTGGGACAACAATCTTTTCAGGTCACTCCACTCATAATTACAACTAATTAAAATGTGCCAAAAAAGGATAGAAATTTATCACTGCTCATTAAACCTGTAAAGACTGTGTTAATTAGATGTCAGGCTCCGTAACTCACATAAATGCTTGCCGCCAGTCTAATTTTAGAGAAAAAAGAAAGTGAACTTTGGAATACTCTAGCTGGGATTTTAAAGTTGTTTTAAAAACATGTAGCTTTGGGGAGACAACACATTTGCAGCTTTCTTATGGATATACCCATCATCCACCATTGGCCTAAACAGATCACATAAATTAGCATAATATTGGTTGACCTTTAACTAATTTAAGTCTACATTAAGTCTATAAGACATTTGCAGCACTTGCAAAAATTTTAAGAGTCTATTTACTTTAAACACCTTATCATTTTAAATCAAGCAAAAATATTGTTCAGGGTCATTGTATTCAGAAAAGTAAGTATTTTAATTGAAGAAAAAATGTTTTTACACACAGGACGACTATATATATATAAAACACACACACACACACACACACACACACACACACACACACATATTCCAGTATTAAATTCTTCTGTAAAAAGTATGTTTTGTATGGATAATAAAGAACTACATGAGAAAAGTAGGGCGAACTTTCAGGAGACTCTGATGTTACGGATAACAAGGCAAGTAATATGATAATAAGCAAAGCATAAAAATGGCTCATTTTCTTTAACTAAAAAGCAGGCATAAAGATTGTACTATCATGTGCAAAATGTATAAGAATTCTAGAGCCGTAGATGTAGCAGGATTCAGACAGAAAGAACTGTGAGTCTTTGAATTATTGGTTAAGTATTGTATGTATCTGACTTTTTAGACCTAGATATCACACATATTCTATCATAATCCCTTGGCCTTTTGTCTTATGTCTTTTCCTTTTATGTCTGAAACAATTTAGGTACTCCTTTTTGCAGTTACATAAATAGAAATCTAGGTCAGACATGGTAGCTAATGCCTGCAATCCCAACACTTTAGGAGGCCTAGGCAGGTCAATCACCAGAGGTCAGAAGTTTGAGACCATCCTGGTCAACATCATGAAACGCTGTCTCTACTAAAAATGCAAAAATTAGCCAGGTGGGTGGTGGGCGCCTGTAATTCTAGCTAGTTGGGAAGCTGAGGCAGTAGCATTGCTTGAACCTGGGAGGTGGAGGTCGCAGTGAGCCTAGATACCCCATTGCACTCCAGCCTGGGCAACAAGAGTGAAACTCCATCTCAAAACATAAATAAATAAATGAATGTAAATCTAAATAAAAAATGTTTATATGATCATTTTATTAAATTTGAATACTTCAAACATGAACCGTTTTTGTACAATATTTGCGGTCACTCTAAGTGTAAGAGGCACGAAAAGGCCTGAGGTCACCTAAGTATGAACACATAAACTTATACATTTGCAAAATATTTCTGTAACTCAGCATGGCTGTCAGAGCTGAAATTCATGCCTTATCTTATGCTTAGCTTGATTTTTATCAATTTAGATGATGTAGATTACAGATACAGGCAGTGAACATGGAAAGAAGGCAGTCAACCATTCATTGGTTGGATGTTTTTTATGTCTCTCTTTTTTTAATTGTTGTGGGTACATAGTAGGTGTATGTATCTGTGGGGTACATAAAATATTTTGGTACAGGCATGTAAGTGTAATAATCACATCACAGAAAATTGGTTATCTATCACCTCACGAATTTATGCTTTGTGTTACAAACAATCCAGTACTCTTAGTTGTTTTTCAATGTACAATTATTGACTATAGTTCCCCTGCAGTGCTGTCAAATACTAGATTTTATTCATTCTTTCTAACTATGTATTTTTTGTACCCATTAACCATCCCCACCTCATCCCCAACACCCCACTACCCTTCCCAGCCTCTAGTAACCATCCTTCTATTCTCTATCTCCATGAGTTCAACTATTTTGCTTTTAGATCTCACAAATAAGTAAGAACATGAGATTTTTATCATGATATTTTTATCATTGTTCAAAATGATGGTCTTTAGTTCACTTGATTTTTTACACATAATAATTATCTTTTTAAAAAACATCTTGAGTGCGCATTATGAACCAACAATTAAGTCTCCTTTGTTTTAATACTAGTTATCCTTTGAAATAATATTTTCTGTAAGATAAACAAAAGACAAAGTAGGGGTTAAACTGACAGCCACAGGATTCTTTTTCTAAGTTATTAAATTCCAGCAGCAGGAAGTAATTAATTATCTCAATTTTTCATTATTTTAGAATGAATTTATATAATAGCATAGGCATGTTTTCTTGTTTTGTTTAGCCTTTAAGTTTCAAATCTGATTTTGGTTTTTGATCCCTACGTCTCCACTTAACCATTCTTGTAGAGGTCATCGGTTACTTTTCTGCTTACACAATCAGTGGACCATTGAATAATCACAGCCTTTATGTTACTCTACCTGACAGCATTATTTAATGCAGGCAAAACTCCAGATATGTGATATGATATATCACATTGATTTACATAGGTTGAACCATACCTGCATCTCTGGGATGCATCCTACTTGATCACAATTAGTAATCTTTTTAATGTGTTGTTGAATTCAGTTGGCTAGTATATTCTTGAGAAGTTTTCTATCCTTGTTCATCAGAGATACTGGATTATAGGTTTCTTTTTGTTGTTGTTGTATATCTTTACCTGGTTTTGGTGTCAGTGTGATGTTGACTTAATAGGATTAATTTGGAAGTACTCTTTCCCCCTCAATTTTTGGATGGTTTCAGCAGCATTGGCATTGGTTCTTTAAATTTGTGGTCAGATTCATCAGTAAAAACAGTAGATCCTTGGTTTTACTTTAAAAGAAGATGTTTTATCACTGCCTCTATATTGTTATTTTGGATTTCTTCATGGTTCAACCTTGGTAGGTTGTATGTGTCTAAGAATTTATACAGTTCTTCTGGATTTTCCAGTTTATTGACATATATATTGCTTATAATAATCTCTAATGATGCCTGGAATTCCTTTGGGATCAGGTGTAATATGTTCTTTTTGATCTCTGATTTTATTTATTTTGATCTGCTCTCTTTTTTCCTTAGTTTGGCTTAAAGATTGTTGACTTTGTAAAAATATTTTCTAGAAAACCACTTTTTGGTTCATTGATGTTTGCATTCTTTTTTAAGCCTCAGTTTTATTTATTTCTGCTCTAATCTTTATTATTTATTTTCTTCTAGTTTTGTGTTTGATTTGTTTTTGCCTTTGTAGTCCTTTAAGATGTAGTGTTAGATTGTTTATTTGAATTTTATTATTTTTGATGTGGCTGTTGATGAAAAATGCTAGAAATTTCCCTCTTAGTCTTGCTTTCACTGTGGGATTTGGGTATGTTGTGCTTCCATTTTCATTAGTTTCAAGTATTTTTATTTTGTTAAGTTTCTACATAGATTTAGTGACTGACCAGGAACATATTATTTCATTTCCACTTGTTTGTATAATTTCCAAAGTTGTTCTTGTTATTGATTTCTAGTTTTATTCCATTGTAGTTGGGAAAGATACTTAATATGATTTCAAATTTTTGAATTTTTAATACTTGCTGTGTGGCCTAATATATGGTGTATACTTGAGAATGTTCCATGTGCTGAGGAGAATAATGTGTATTCAAGAGTTGTTGGAAGAAATCTTCCTAAATGTCTATTTGGTCTATTTGCTCAACAGTACATATTAAGTCTGATGTTTCTTTTTTGATATTCGGTCTAGATGTCCTCTCCAGTGCTGAAAGTGGTGTGTGAAAGTCCCTAGTTATTATTGGATTAGAATCTATCTCTTTTGTAGCTCTAATAACATTTGGTTTGTATGTCTGAATGCTCCAGCATTGAGTGCATATATATTTAAAATTGTTATATCCTTTAGATAAATTGACCCCATTATCATTGTATAATTACTATACTTATCTCTTTTAATTTTTATTTTTGGTTTGTGGGTACAGTTGACGGTTTGTAACATAGGTAAACATGTGTCATGGGGGTTTGTTGTACATATTATTTCATCAGCCAGATGTTAAGCTCAGTATCCAATAGTTATCTTTTCTGGTCCTCTCTTTTGTCCTTCCGTCTCCACTCAAATAGATCTTATTCACCTCCTACTCATAAGTGAGAACATGCAGTATTTGGTTTTGTGTTCCTGCATTGGTTTGCTAAGGATAATAGCCTCCAGCTCCATCCATGTTCCTGCAAAAGACTTTTTTATGGCTGCATAGTATTTTATGATGTATATATAGTACATTTTCTTTATCAAGTCTATCACTGATGAGCATGTAGGTTGATTCCATGTCTTTGTTATTGTAAGTAGAGTTACAATGGACATTTGCATGCATGTGTCTTTATGGTAGAATGATTTCTATTCCTCTGGGTACAGACCCACTAATGGGACTGCTAAGTCAAATGATAGTTATGCTTTTACCTCTTTGAGGAATCACCATACTGCTTTCCACAATGGTTGAACTAATTTACACTCCCACCAACAATGTATAAGTGATCCCTTTTCTCTGAAGCCTTTCCAAAATTTATTTTTGACTTTTTAATAATAGTCCTTCTGATTTGTATGGAATGGTCTTTCATTGTGGTTTAGATTTGCATTTGTCTAATGATCAGTGATGTTGGGCTTTTTATCATATGCTTATTGGGTGCATATATGTTTTCTTTTGAGAAGTGTCTGTTCATGTCCTTTGCCCACTTTTTAATGGGGTTATTTATTTTTCTCCTGTAAATTTGGTTAAGTTCTTATAGATGCTGAATATTAGATCTTCGTCAAATCCATAGTTTACAAAGATTTTCTTTCATTCTGCAGGTTTTCTGTTTATCAATAGTTTCTTCCACTGTGCAGAAGGTCTAAGTTTAATCCAATCCCACTTGCCAATTTTTGGTTTTGTTGTGATTACTGTTGGTGTCTTTGTTATGAAATCTTTGCCTATTTCCATTTCCAGGTTGTTACTGCCTAGGTTGTCTTCCAGGGTTTTTATAGTTTTGTGTTTTACATTTAAGTCTTTAATCCATCTTGAGTTGATTTTTGTGTACAGTGTAAGGAAAAGGTGCAACTTCAATCTTCTTCATATGGCTAGCCAGTTATATTAGCATCATTTGTTAAATAAGGAGTCTTTCTCCATTGCTTGTTTTTGTCAGCTTTGTCAAAGATCAGGTCTTTGTATATACGTAGCCTTAATTCTGGGCTCTCTATTCTATTCCATTGGCCTATGTGCCTGTTTTTGTCCAGTAAAATGCTGTTTTGGTCACTGTAGCCTTGTAGTATAGTTTGAAGTTGGGTAACCCAATGCTTCCAGCTTTGTTCTTTTTGCTTAGGATTGCCTTGGCTATTCAGATTTTTTTTTCTTTCCAGATAAATTTTAAAATAGATTTTGCTAGTTCTGTGAAGAACGAAGAATGTCATTTGCAGTTTAATAGGAATAGCCTTGAATCTGTAAATTGCTTTGAGTAGCATAGCCATTTTAATGACATTGATTCTTCCTATCCGTGAGCATGAAATGTTTTTCCATTTGTTTGTGTCATCTCTGATTTATTTGAGCAGTGTTTGTAATTCTCATCCTAGATATCTTTCACCTCCCTAGTTAGCTGAACATTGAGGTGACATTGTTTGGCTGTATTGCAACTTCCTAGAAACTTGTTGCATGGATTTAACCAAAATGCTGATAGAGACCTTAACAATGAAGTCCAGGCTGAGGTAGCCTCAGATGGAGATGAGGAGCTTGTTGAGAACTGGAGTAAAGGTTGTTTCCTGGGTCAGGCCCAGGGTCTCCCCTGCTCTGTACAGCCTCAGGACGTGGTGCCCTGTGTCCCAGCTGCTTCAGCTCCAGCCATGGCTAAAAGAGGCCAAGGTACAGCTGAGACCATTTCTTCAGAAGGTGAAAGTCCCAAACCTTGGCAGCATTCACATGCTGTTGAACCTGTGAATGCACAGAAGTCAAGAATTGAGGTTTGGAAACCTTCACCTAGATTTCACAGTATATATGAACATGCCTGGATGTCTGGACAGAGATTAACTACAGGGGCAGAGCCCTCAGGGAGAACTTCTACTGGGGCAGTGTGGAAGGGAAACATGGAGTTGTAGCCCCCACACAGAGTCCCCTCTGGGGCATTGCTTAGTGGGGCTGTGAGAAGAGGGCCACCATCCTCCAGACCCCAGAATTGGAGATCCACAAACAGCTTGCACTGTCCACCTCTTAAATCAGCATGACCAGGATGTGAGATAAATAAATTCTGGCAAGGCTTCAGAGAAAAGGGATAACTTATACATTGTTGGTGGAAATATAAATTAGTTCAACAATTGTTGAAGCAGTATGATGATTCCTTAAAGAGGTAAAAGCATAACTACCATTTGACTCAGCGATCCCATTACTGGGTATACACCCAGAGGAATATAAATCATTCTACCATAATGACACACACATGCAAATGTTCATGCATGTGTCTTTATGGTAGAAGGTCTTTATGGAAGGTACTCAACACCAGTGCATGAAAGCAGCTGGGAGGGGGAATGTACCTTGCAAAGCCACAGGGGCAGAGCTGCTGAAAGCTGAGGGAGCCCACCTCTTAAATCAGCATGACCAGGATGCAAGATATTGAGTCAAAGATTTGAGAGATATGCGAGATATGGAGTCAAAGGTTTAAGAGCCTGCCTCTTAAATCAGCATGACCAGGATGCGAGATACAGAGTCAAAGGAGATCATTCTGTAACTTTAATGTTAATGACTGCCTTATTAGATTTTGGACTTGCATGGGGCCTGTAACCTCTTTGTTTTGGCCAATTTCTCCAGTTGGAATGGGTGTATTTATCCAATACCTGTATAATCATTATATCTAAGAAGTAACTAACTTGGTTTTGTATTTACAGGCTCATAGGCAGAAGGGACTTGTCTTGTCTCCAATGAGGCATTGAACTTGGACTTTTGGGTTGATGCTGGGATAAGCTATGACTTTGGGGAACTATTAGAAAGGCATAATTGTGTTTTGAAATGTGAGGACATGAGATTTTGGAGGGGCTAGGAGCAGAATATGGTTTGGCTGTGCCTCCCTCCCACCCCCAGAATTTCATCTTGAATTTTAGTTCCCATAATCCCCATATGTCATGGGAGGGACCTAGTAGTAAGTATTTGAATCATGGAGGTGGTTACCCCATGCTATTCTCGTGATAGTCAGTGAGTTCTCACGAGATCTGATGGCTTTATAAGGGGCTTTTCCCCTCTTTGCTCGGCACTTCTTTCTGCTACTTTGTGAAGATGGTACCTTTCTTCGTCTTCGCCTTCATGATTGTAAGTTTTCTGAGGCCTTCCCAGCGAACTCTGAGTCAATTACACCTCTTTTTCTTTATAAGTTACCCAGTCTTAGGTATTTCTTCATAGCAGTATGACAACAGACTAATCCACTGGTAGTTTATTCTTTATGGGCAATTGTGAATAGGATTGCCTTTCCAATTTGGCTCTCAATTTGGCTGTTGATGATGTATAGGCATGCTAGTATAATTTTGTGCATTAATTTTGTATCCTGAAACTTTGCTGAGGTTGTTTGTCAGCTGGAGGACCATTTGGGCTGAGACTATGAGGTTTTCTAGATGTAGAATTATGTCATCTAGAAACACAGATAGTTTGACTTCTTCTCTTCCTATTTGGATGTCCTCTATTTCTTTCTCTTGCTGATTGTCCTTGATAGGTTTCCAGTACGATGTTGAATCAAAGTGGTGTCAGAAGGCATTCTTTTCTTGTGCTGGTTCTCAAGGGGAATGGTTCCAGCTTTCACTCATTTAGTATAATGTTGGCTATGGTTGTATCATATATGGCTCTCATTATTTTGAGGTATGTTTTTTCAATTCGCAGTTTGTTGAAAGATTTCAACATTAAGAGGTGTTGAATTTTATCAAAAGCCTTTCTGCGTCTATTGAGATAATCTTGTGACTTTTGTCTTTTGTTCTGTTTATGTGATGAATCACATTTATTGATTTGCATATGGTGAACCAAACTTGCATCCAAGGGATGAAGCTTACTTGATCATGGGAGGTAAGCTTTTTAATGTGCTGCTGGACTCAGTATGCCAGTATTTTGTTGAGGATTTTTACATCGATGTTCATCAAAGATATTGGCCTGAAGTTTTTTTTTAAAAAAAAATTTTCTCTGCCAGAATTCAGTATTAAGACGAGCTGGTCTCATAGAATGAGTTGGGGATGAGCCTCTCTTCCTCAGTTATTTGGAATGTTTTCAGTAAGAATGATACCAGCTCTTTGTAGATTTGGCAGAATTAGACTGTGACTTCATCAGGTGTCCTAGCTGGGTTTTTTAAAGTTAGTAGGCCAATTACTACTTATTCAATTTCAGAACTCATTTTTCTTCTGTTCAGGGAATCAATTTCTTTCTTGCTCAATCTTGGAAGGTGTATGTATCTAGGAATTTATCCATCTCTTCCAGGTTTACTAGTTGTGTGCTTAGAGGTGTTTGTAGTAGTTTCTGATGGTTGTTTACGTTTCTATGGGGTAAGTAGTAACATTGCCTTTGTCATTTCTAATTGCGTTTCATTGGATCTTCTCTCTTATTTTTAATTAGTCTAGCTAGAGGCCTGTTCTATTAATTTTTTTTTCAAAAAACTCACTTATGGATTCATTGATCTTTTGGATAGATTTTGTGTCTTGATCCTTAAGTTCACTTCTGATTTTGTTTATTTATTAACTTCTGCTAGCTTTGGGGTTGATTTGTTCTTGCTTCTCTAATTGGTTTAGTTTTGAAGTTAGGTTAATTTTACATCTTTCTAACTTTTTAACATGGGGACTTAGTGGTATGAATTTTCTTCTTTATACTGCCTTTGCTGTGCCCCCAAAGATTCTGATATATTGTATCTTTGTAATAATTATTTTCAGAAAACTTCTTGATTTCTGCCTTAATTTAATTATGTACCCAAAAATTATTCAAGAACATGTTGCTTAATTTCCATGTAACTGCATGAATTGCAAGATTTAGAGTAATTTTCACAGTCTTAACTTCTATCGTTACTGTGCTATGGTCCAAGAGTGTGTTTGGTATGATTGCAGTTTTTTTACATTTGTTGAGGACTATCTTATGTCTAATGATAAGGTTGATTTTGGAGCATTGTGCCATGTGGCAATGAGAAGAACGTATAGTCTGTTGTTTTGGGGTGGAGAGTTCTATAAAGGTCTATCAGATCCATTTGGTTTGATGTTGAGTTTAGGTCCTGAATATCTTTGTTAATTTTCTGCTTCAACAATCTAATACTGAAGTGAGTGCTGAAGTCTCCCACTTGTAGTGTGTGGAGTCTTAAACCTCATTGTAGGTCTCTAAGAACTTGCTTTATGAACCTAAATGCTCCAGTGTTGGATTATATATACTAATATTTAAGATAGATCTTCATGTTGAATGTAACCCTTTTCCAGTATGTAATGCCCTTCTTTGTCCTTTTTGATCTTCATTGCTTTGAAACCTGTTTTGTCTGAAATTAGGATTGCAACCTGTGCTTTTTTTTTCTTTTCCATTTGCTTGGTATATTCTCCTCCATCCCTTTATTTTGAGTAGGAATGACATTACGTGTAAGATGGTTCTCTTGAAGACAACATACCATTAGGGGTCTTGCATTTTTATTCAGCTTGCCACTTTGTGCCTTTTAAGTGGTGCATTTAGCCATTTACATTCAAAGTTAGTATTTATATGTGTGGATTTCAATCTGTCATTGTGCTGTTAACTGGTTATTATGTTGGCTTGTTTGCGTGATTACTTTATGGTGACACTGGTCTGTGTGTTTAAGCACGTTTTTGTATTAGCTATTAGCAGTCTTTCTTTCCAATATTTAGTGCTCCTTTCAAAATCATTTGTCAGGCGGGTCTGGTAGTAATGAATTCCCTTAACATTTGCTTATCTGAAAAGGATCTTATTTCTTCTCTTTCATTTAGGAAGCTTAGTTTGGCTGGGTACAAAATTCTTGATTGAATAATTTATTTTTTTAATGAATATTGATACAGTTTCCCAATCTCTTCTGGCTTGTAGGGTTTCAGCTGAGAGGTATGCTGTTTGCTTGATGGGGTTCCTGTTATAGGTGACCTGCCCTTCCTCTCTAGCCACCTTTAATATTCTTTATTTTTGACCTTGGAAAATCTGACAATTATGTGTTATAAGCATGATCTTTTTGTGTAGAATCTTGCAGCAGTTGTCTGTATTTCCTGAATTTGACTGTTACCCTCTCTAGCAAGTGCAAGACTGGGAAAGTTTTTATGCCTGATATCCTGAAATATGTTTTCCAAGTTGTTTACTTTCTCCCCCTCCCTTTCAGGGATGCCAGTGATTCACAGATTTGACCTCTTTACACAATACTATACTTTTCAGAGGTTTTGTTAATTCTTTTTTATTATTTTTTCTTTATTTTTGTCTGACTGTCTTATTTCAGAGTACCAGTCTTGAAGTTCTGAGGTTCTTTCCTCAGCTTGGTTTATTCTGATGCTAATACTCGTGGTTGCATTGTGAAATTCTTGTGTTGTGTTATTCAGCTCTGACAGACTCATTAGGTACTCTTTTATACCAGCTATTTCATCCTTCAGCTCCTGTATCACTTTATTGTGATTCTTATTTTCCTTGGATTGTGTTTTGCTGTTCTCCTGAATCTCAATGATCTTTGATCTTTGTTCTTATCCACATTCTAAATTCTGGTGACAAGCAGTGAGGGGACTTTGAGACCCATGGGAGATGGACTAGCCTCCTTTCCTTAGGTCAAATACAGATTGTTGGAGGTGTGGATAAGGCACTTAAAATCTTCGCTGTTTTGTTAGTCTGAGGGTGGCAAGGGCAGTTCTACTGCAGAGGCAGTGACAGAGAGGCTTTCAGTTGCCCCTGAGTTCTCTGGCTGGGGCATTGTCAAGTTTCTATGGGCACAGTAGCTCTGGCAGGAGGGCCTGACCTGGAGGACCTTCTTAGTGAGAAGATACAGGAATGGACACCCACATAACAGTCTGGCCACTTTTTCATAGGGATGTTGTGCTATGTTTGGGGCTCGCTTATGTCCCTAGTCATTTTAGATTTTCCAGTACCTGCAGCTATCACCAATGAAGCCCACAAAAGAGCAAATCCTTCTGAGAGTTTTGTCTAGAATAGTAGGGGCCTGTTGCCAGCCCAAAGGCCTCTGTAGGGGGTGACTGGAGACCACAGTTGGTAGATTCTGCGCAATGAGGAGGAATGGGACCAGGCACCAACTTAAAGAAGGAATTTGGCCAAGTTTTGGTAGAGAAGCTGTGCTGTGCTGTGCTGGGGAGTCCCTTCCGTCCATTGTCAATTTGTACTCCCCAATGACTGATGACTGAAACAGCTAAGTCACCCAAACAGCAAAAATAGTGACCCACCTCTCCTTCTGGAAGAACCATCCCAGGGAGACTTTAACTTTCTGTCAGGTGGAGAACACCAGTGGTAGTGGCTGGAGGTGCTGGTTGGGAGGTCCCACCCATCAAGGAGGAGTGGAATCCAGGACCTGCTTAAAGCAGCAGTCTGGCCATGTTTTGATAGAGAAGCTATGCTGTGCGAGGGGATCCCTTCTGCCCACGGTTGGCTTGGACTCTTCAAAGCCTGAAGGCTGGAACAGCTAAGGTGCCCAAACAGCAAAGACAGCAGCCCACCGCTACCACTGGGAGCTCCTTCTTAGGGAGGTGCAATTCCACTAGCAGTGGCTGACTAGAATTTCAAGCCAATTGGCCTTAACTTGTGAGGTGTCATGGAAGTGGAGCCTGCAGGCTGTCACGGCTCAGTCTCCTGGATTCAGCCTCTTTCCTAGAGGTATGTATGGCGGTCTAACATCCCACTTTGCCAGAACTTTGGCTACTTTTGCTGGAAAGCTTGAGTATCTAAGCCTCTGGGGTCTCAGTACATACCTGAGAGGATCCTCTGTTGAGACTTCACATATCCCTGTCTGCCAGACTGAAGGCCCTGCTGCAGTGGATTTACAAGATCTCCTGACCGAAGGGTTGCAAAGATCTACTGGAGGAGCATGGTTTCCTTGGGTTGGACATTTATTCACTGCTTCCCTGAGTGGGGGAAATACTTCTGGCTTTGTGTTACTCCCAGGTGGGCCATTGTCCTACCTTGCTTTTATTCATTCTCTATGGATCAAGTTGTTTCCTTGATTAGTCCCAGTGCGAATGCTTGGATGTTTCAGTTGAAGGCGTTGTATTTATTTGCCCTTTCTGTTCCTTTCTGTGAGAGTCATGCACACTAGCTGCTTCTAGTTGGCCACCTTGCTCTTTGTCTCTTTTTATAGTTTTTCTATTGAAATCTATTTTATCTAATATGAGAATAGCTACTCTAGGTTTTTGGGTTTCCATTTTCATGGAATATATTTTTCTATCCTTTTGTTTCAGACTACATGTGTCTTTATAGGTGAAATGAGTTTTTTGTAGGCAGCATATAGTTGGGTCTTATTTTTGAAGTCTCTTCTGCTATTTGGTCTTTAAATTGGATAATTTAGTGTATTTATATCCAAGTTTATTATTGATAGGTAAGGATTTCCTATTGACATTTTGTTGTTTTTCTGATTTTCTTGGTTCTCTCTTCCTTCCTCTTTTCATCTCTTTTTTATATAAAAGTGATTTTCTCTGGTAGTATGTTTTAATTTCTTGCTTTTTAGTTTTTACGTATCTGTTACAGGTTTTGGTTTTGTGGTTACCATGGGGCTTGCAAATAACATCTTATAATCAATTATTTTTAAACTGATAACTCTGATTACAAAGAAAATAAGAGAAAAAGAACAAACAAGCAAAAAGAAAACTAAAAAATCTCTATACCTTAGCTCTACCCCCACTTTTTTGACTTTTTATTGTCACAATTTATATCTTCTCATATTGCCTATCTCTTTAAAAGTTGTGTTTATTATTTTTGATAGGTTTGTTTTTCCTTCCTACTAAAAATATGAGTGATTTACAAACAGAAACTATAGTGTTAGACTATTCTGGATATGTCTGTGTACCTACTTTTTCCAGTGATTTTATACCTTCAGACGATTTCATGTTGCTTGTCAAATCCTTTGCTTTCAGATTGAAGAACACATTTTACCATTTCTTTTAAGACAGGTTTAGTATTTGTGAAATCCCAGAGCTTTTGTTTGTCTGGAAAAGTATTTATTTCTCCTTCACATTTTAAGGATAATTTGCTGGATATAATATTCTATGTTGAAATTATTTTTGGCACTTGTAAAGTTTCCATGAACAAGTCTCATGCCAGACATATTTGAGCTTCCTTATATATTTTTTGCTTCTTTTCTCTAGCTGCTTTTAGAATATTTTCTTAATGCTTGACCTTTGAAAGTTTGCTTTTTGTTTTCTTATTTTTTTCCTCATATTTTGTTTTATTTTATTATTTCCAACTTTTATTTTAGACTCAGGGTATACATGTGCAGGTTTGTTACATGGGAAAATTGTATGTGGCTGAGGTTTTGTATACAAATTATCTCATCACCTAGGTAGTGAGCATAGTAACTGATAGTTAGTTCTTCAACCCTTATCTCCCTCCCTCTCTCCACATCTAGTAGTCCCCAGTGTCTGTTCTCATCATTCCCATCTTTATGTACATTTTTACTCAATGTTAAACTTCCACATATAAGTTAAAGCATGAATATTTGGTTGTCTGTTCCTGCATTATTTCGTTTAGAATGATAGCCTTCAGTTTCATCCACATTGCTGGAAAGCACATGATTTTCTCTTCTCTATGGCTGTGAAGTATTCTATGGTGTATATTTACCACATTTTCTTTATCTGGTCCACTGCTGATGGGCATCTATGCTGATTCCATGCCTTTACTATTGTGGATAGTGTTGCAATGAACAAGCAAGTGTATGTGTCTTTTTGGTAGAAAAAATTATTTTTCTCTGGGTATATACCCAGTAAAATGAGATTGCTGCATCAGATGGTAGTTTTGTTGTAACTTTTTTGAGAAATCTCTAAACTGCTTTCCACAGTGGCTGAACTAGTTTACATTTCCACCAGCAGTGTGTAAGCATTCCCTTTTCTCTGCAACCATATATTCTATGGATGATGAGCATCAGCAGCATCTGTTATTATTTTTTTATTTTTTATAGTAGCCATTCTGGCAGGTGTGAGATGGTATCTCATTCTATTTTTAATTTGCGTTTTCCTAATGGTTAGTGATAATGAGCATTATTCAATGTATTTGTTGGACATATATATGCCTTCTTTTCAGAAGTGCCTGTTCATGTCCTTTGCTCATTTTTTAATGAGGTTATTTGCTCATGCTTCTTCAGTTGTTTACATTCTTTATAGATTCTGGATATCAGACCTTTGCCACATGCATAGTTTTCAAATATTTTTTCCCATTCTGTAGGTTGTTTACTCTGTTGATAGTATCTTCTAGTATGTGGAAGCTCATTGGCTTAATTAGGTTCCATTTGCCAATTTTTGTTTTTCTTACAATTGCTTTTGGCGTCTTTGTCATAAAATCTTTGTGACATCAAGGGGGATGTCCACAGTGGTATTTCGTAGGGTGTATTCCAGAATTTTTATAGGCTTAAGTTTTACATTTAAATCTTTAATCCACCTTGTGTTAATATGGTTTTGTTGATCCTTCTTGTGGAATTTTTTAGTCTCAATTTTATTCAGCTTGGGTCTGATTTTTGTATTTCTTTTCTTCTGCTAGCTTTGGGCTTCGTTTGTTGTTCCTTTTCAGGTTCCTCCAAGTATGATGTTGGATTGTTAATTTGAGATCTTTCTCACTTCTTGATGTAGGTGTTTAGTGTTGTAAAGTTTCCTCTTTACCCTGTTTTTTCTGTTTCCCAGAAAATTTGATATGTCTCTGTTTTCATTTATTTCAAGGAATTTTTAAATTTCTGCCTTGATTTCATCTTTCACCCAAATGTCTTTCAGGAGTAAGTTCTTCAATTTTTATGCAATTGTGTGGTTTTGAGATATCTTTTCTGTAATGATTTCTATTTTTATTCCACTTTAGTCTGAAATTGTGATTGGTATGACTTTAATTTGTGTGAATTTACTGACACTTGCTTTACAGCCAAGAATTTGGTCAATCTTAGAGTATGTTCTGTGTCCAAATGTGAAGAATATGTATTCTATGAATGATGAGTGGTAGGTTCTGTAGTTGTCTACTAGGTCCAACTGGTTTAGTGTCAAATTTGAGCCCCAGATTTATTTGTTAGTTGTCTTCCTCAATAAACTGTCAAACACTATCAGTGGGGTGTTAAAGTTCTTCACTGTTATTTTGTGGCTGTATAAGACTTTTTGTAGGTCTGGAAGTATTTGTTTTATATATCTGTGTGCTCCAATGTTGAATGCATATACATTTAGAATAGTTCTCTTATTGGATTGAATGCTTTATTATTATATAGTATCCTTCTTTTTCTTTTGTTTCTGTTGTTGACTTAAATTCTATTTTATCTGATACAAGAAAAGAGCTCCTGCTCTTTTTGTTTTCTTTTTGCATAATCAAATCTTTCTTCAACCCTTTACTTTTGAGTCTATTAATGTTGTTACATGTGAGATGAATCTCTTGAAGACAGCAGACAATGGGTCTTGTTTTTACTACTTACTCTGTGTCTTTTAAGTGGTATGTTAAGACCATTGACATTCAAGATTAATATTGATATTTGAAGTTTTGATTTTATCATGAAGTTGTTAACTGGTTGTTTTGTAGTTCCTTTTGTAGTTTCTCTAAGGAGTCTGTGTGCTACGTACTTATGTATGATTTTGTAGCAGCCAATCTTGTTATTTAATCTATGTGTTTGGAATTCCCTCAAGGATCTCTTGCAAAGATGGACTAGTCATAAATTCCCTTAGCAAGCACTTATCAGAAATATTTTATTTCGCCTTTGCTTAGGAAGTTTAGTTTTTCTGGTATGTGAAATTCTTGATTGGAGTTTATTTTCTTTAAGAATGTTGAAAATAGGCCCTCAGTCTCTTCTGGGTTGGGAATTTCTCGTGAGAAGTCTACTGTTAGCCTGATTGGTTCCCTTTGTATGTTATCTAACCTTTTCCTCTAGCTGCTTTCAATTTTTTTTCTTTAGCATTTGCCTGAGATAGTCTGGTAACTATATACCTTGGTGATTTTCGTTTTGTTTAGTATTTTGCAGGTCTTTGGATTTCTTGTGTCTTGATGTCTATCTCTCTAGCAAGATTAGGGGAATGTTCTTGAATTTCTCCCTCAAATGTTTTCCAGCTTATTTACTATTTCTCCTTCTCTGTCAGGAATGCAAGTAGTTCACAGGTTTTGACACTTTGCAGCAGTCTGTATTTCTAAGATATTTTGTTCATTAAAAAAAAAATCTGCATTTTTATCTGACTACACGGGTTTGAAAGCTCTGAAGTTCTTTCTTTCATTTGGTTTAGTATATTGGTTGTTTTTTAGTTTTCTATTATATTTTAAAATTACCTAAGTGAGATTTTTAGTTCCAGTAGCTCTGATTGATTTATTTTTAAGATGTCTACCTAGTCATTTCATAGATTGCTTTTTTGTGTTGATTTTCAACCTTATTTTGGAGCTCACTGAGTTTCTCTACAATCTGTGCTTTGAATTCTCCATCTGTCATTTCTCTGGCTCCTTTTTTGGTTAGGGACCATTACTGAAGAGATAGAGTTAGACTTTGGTGATGACTCAACATTTATATTTTTCAGTGACAGAATTCTTATGCTGGTTCCTTCTCATTTGCTGAGGATTGTGTTAGGTAGTGTCTTTTCGTTTTGCTTCCATATTTCTATGCACTTCTGTCCGCAAGTTTTGTATTGGGTTGTGCGATTTGACTTATTGATTAGTAGATGACGTTTACAGGTGTAAGCCAGCTATTGCACAAGCAGGTGAATATGTGTCTGACCTTTGTTTACTGTGAGGCACTGTCTGTTGTTTCAGGTGAAGAGCTGGACAATGGAGTGCCTGGTGTCCTGAGCTATCTGTTCCATGTGGGTGGTGGGACACAGCTGGGCAGTGCTAGAGCCCCTGGCTTACCCACAAATATCCCAATGATGAGTGAAAGTACCAGCCTTGATGAGGGATACTGGTGAAGTGCACTGAATTCTCTGCAGCTGTGGAGTGGGAAGGCTGTATTGGATCCCTGTCCTAGATAGGCAGGAATCTAATATGTTTTCCTCTCACACCCCTGTTCCAGGATTCTTGACTCCTAGTTCAGATATACACTGTAGTGTGTCTCCAGACTGCAATGCAGTTGAGGTCCACAAGAAATGCCTGTTTTGTGACTCTCTGTGGGAGTGATTTTAGTGCATAACCTTGTCATCCAAGCTGATATTGACAGCTTTTAGGATCACTTGTTTTCCTGTGTGCCAGTAACTGCTGTTTTTTTCAGAAAAGGAATGGCTCCAACTTTGGGCCTGTGCATGTGGGTGTAGGTCATGGTGGTGAAAGTTACTTGGGATGGCCTCACCTCAGGCCTTGAGGGAATTGGTTAGGTGCCAGGAGATTTGAAATGGGGCAGGTAGTTTCTGAGTTCCCAGGCCTATAAATGCACCACTGTGCAGCATGTGTGGGTCCTAAATAGGCTGGAATAAGGTCAGGCTAGACCAGAGTTCAGGTGCTGGCTATGGTGAGGGGATCAGTCTGGTTACTGGCTAACCAGCCAAACTCTTAGACAGGGTCTCTCAGAACACTAAGGTGGTGGGAGCCCCAGGGAACATCACAGGCCTGTAGGCAGTGGGGTTTCAAAAGGGTTCTGGGCCACAGCTGAAATATTCAGGAGGGAGCAGGGTGACTGTGCTCTGTGCTTTTCAGGGGAGAAGGCAGTACACCTCACCTGGGGTAATAAAGACTGATGGCTGTGGGATGCATTGCATGCTTGTACTTCTTTCCCACCAAAACAATGCTGAACATCACTGCTGAGAACATGCAAAGCTACCAAGCAATGTATGTTACCTCTGAAAATTTTGTGGCAGAGGAATGCAAAGCTGTGACCCATCACAGTGATTTTCTTTGTGCTGGAAATCCAAACCAGTTAGCCTTTTGTGGCTCAGAGCAACTGAGATGAAGGTCTGCCTTCCCTTCATTTCCTAGGGGAATGCAGAGCTGTGACTACCTGTAGAGCTCAGGCAGCAATGGGTCACTGTGTTGGAAGCTCAGAGTAGCTGGCCTTGCCTGTCCCAGAGCAGTGTGGGCTGAGAGGTCACATGATCTGCCGTGGGAGCAGTGCAGATATGTGCCCACCTGCAGAACTTAGGTGGGTGTGGGTTGCTGTGCTGGAAGCCCAAGCTCAGCTGAGCCTAAGCTTGGAGGGGCTGGAGAGGTGAATCAGTCAGACCACTCTTCACACTGCAACTGTGGCCTCTATCAGGGCGGTGGCAGCTGGCACTGGGCTGCATAGGGATCCCAGGCTTCTTGGGCTCCACAAGGGCCTGAGTGGTACCTCTTTAAAAACTCCAGAAAGCTCTCTGAGTCAATCTAGTGGTCTGGGGGAGCTCGAGAGGGTTCTTCTCTCTTTCCCATGATCAGATTTGCTAAAGTCTGTGTGGAAAGTGTGGATGCCCTGAGGACTTTTCCTCACTTACCCTTTCCCCATGTTAGGTGCTTCTCCCAGCTCCAGGCCAGTTTTGGGTGGGCAGCTGCATGGCTTTGTTCCTCTCTGTTCTCTGTGGATCCTCTCACTTCTTTGATGAAGGCTGATGTGGTCTCCAAGATGCTCAACTTGAAAAGCCACTATTTTCTCAACACTTTGTTTCCTCTCCATGGCAGTGGTGCACTCTAGCTGCGTCTGATCAGCCATCTTGAACTCACCTTCCGAAGTTTATTATATGCCTTGAGGTAGTCTTATTTGGGTTGAATATGCCTGGTGCCTTTTGTCCTTCTTGTACCTGGATATTAATGTCTTTCTCTAGGTTTGGAAAGTTCTCTGTTACTGTTTCTTTGAATGAACTTTCTACCCTGCTCTATCTCTCTCTGCTTGCAGCCTCTTTAAGGCAAATAACTTTTAGACTTGCTCTTTTGAGGCTATTTTGCAGATATTTTAGGCATGATTGATCTTTTTTTTTTTTTCATTTTTTGGTCTTCTCTGCCTGAATATTTTCACATATTCTATCTTTGAGTTCATTATTCTTTCTTCTGCTTGATAAACTCTGCTGTTGAAAGACTTTAATGGATTTTATTTTTCATTTTCCCAGTTGAACTTTTTGGTACCCCGAATTTCTGCTTGATTTTAAAAATTATTTTAGTCTCTTCGTTAAATTTCTTTGAAAAATTTATAAACATTAGCATCAGCCAGGCAGTAGTGGCTTGATTTTAAAATTTGGTGAAATTCTGAAATCCTCCTCTTCAATATCTTGAAATTCATTGAACTTCCTCAAGATAGTTATTTTGAATTTTTTATCTGAATAGTCACATATCTCCATCTCTCCAGTATTGGTCACTGGTGCCTTATTTAGCCCACTAGTGAGGTAATGTTTTACTGATATACTTGATTCTTGTGGACATTTGTCAATGTCTGGTATTCAGGAGTTGGGTATTTATCAAATCTTCACAGTTTTAGCTTGTTTTACCCATCCTCTTTGAGAAGGCTTTCCAAAAATTCAAAGGGAATTGAGTGTTGTGACTTAAGTCTTTGATTACTGCAGCTGTTTCAGCACCAGAGAGCTTCCTTAGCCCAGGAACACTGCCACTTCCACAGACTCCTAAATACATCACATTGGTGGAATTGAGGACCATAAGGGCAAATTCTCTGAGTTACCAGACAAAGTCTCTCACTATTTTCCCTCTTTTCTCCTCAATCAGAAGGAGTATCTCCTCACGGGGCTGCCTGGAGTCAGAAAGAGTGATACAAGCCCTCCTGTGGTCACCATGGCTGCCATTGCACAGCACTGTACCTAAATCTTGCAGGCCAATATGGAACTGAGGCTCACCCAGTGCCTGTGGCCACGGTTGCCTGGCTGATGCTAATGTTTATACCAAAGCTCAAGGCCACTTTAGTTAGTGGGTGGAAAATCCTACTGGGACTGTATTTGTCCTATCAGGGTGGCAGGTTCCCTTCTGGTCCAGAGCAGTTCTAAAAGTATTGTCCAAGAGCAAAGTCCTGGAACTGGGGGCTTCAGGAATCTCTCTGGTGCTTTATTTTACTGTGGTTAACTCGTACCCAAATTGCAAGACTAAGTCCCCCGTATTCTTCCCTCTCCTTTCCCCAAGTGGAAGGAGTTTCTCTCTGAGTTGCAAGAGATGCAAGGCAGAAACTTTTTGACTACACAGCTGATGTCACACCATGTCACACCTCACGTCTACTGCCTCTGAGACCATTGCATCACTGGGAATTTTCCAAGAGCTTCAGTCTGTGGTCTGACTGCCGTTCAAATTCATTCTGGCTTCCAGGCCAATTTAGTCATTTGGTGATGAAGCAAGGACCTGAGTTTCTTCTGCTTGGATGGAGGATTTACCTTCAGATTCAATCTGATGTAAATGCTCCTTCCATGGGTGCTTGTAGAAATCTGCACTGTGCTGTGTTCTGCTATGACAGCTCTGAGTTCCAATGCGAAGTCCCACACTCCTTTTGATCTTCCTCCCACAAATACACAGATTCTCTCTCCACATGACACTGCCTGGGATTGAGGGAGGAATGTTGTATACTGTGCAAAGCTCTCTAAGCTCTCTTTCTTACCCTCTTCAATGCCTCTTTACTTGATAATTATGTTACAATCATATGCTGTGTTTGCTCAGCTGATTTGTTTGTTTGTTTGTTTGTTTGAGTCTTAGGAAGGTATTTTCTCGTGTGGATCCTTGTTCAATTTGGTATTCCTGTGGTGGAATGATCACTAGAGGGTTCTATTTGGCCAACTTGTTTTGCTTCCTCCCAGAAGCCACTGGAAAGAAGTTTTTTTTTTTTTGTTTGCTCGTTTTGTTGAGACAGAGTCTTGCTCTGCCACCCAGGCTGGAGTGCAGTGGTGTGACCTTGGTCCACTACAACTTCTGCCTCCCAGGTTCAAGCAATTCTTCTGCTTCAGCCTCATGAGTAGCTGGGATTACAGGCACCTTCCGCCATGCCCGGCTAATTTTTGTATTTTTTTAGTAGAGACAGGGTTTCACCATGTTGGGTAGACTGGTCTTGACCTTCTGACCTTAGGTGATCTACATGCCTTGGCCTCCTAACGTGCTGGGATTATAAACATGAGCCACTGCGCCCAGCCAGAAATCAGTTTTTAGATACAACACCAAATGAAGGATCATTAAAAAAAACAATTAGTAAGTTGGACCCATTTAAATCAAAAACTTCTGCCTGTAAAAGACAATGTCATGCAAATGAGAAGACAGGCCACAGATTGGGAAAAACATATTTTCAAAAGGCACATGTGACGAAGAAGTGTTATTCAAAATATACAAAATATTCTTAAGTCTCAACAATAAGAAAAACCTGATTAAAAAATGGGCCAAAGACCTTAACAGACACCTCATATGTTAAGAATATATACATATGTCAAACACATGAATAGATGTTCTTCATCTTATGTTATCAAGGACATGAAAATTAAAATAACAGTGAGATGCTATGTTACACAGCTATTGGATAGCCAAAATGTGCAACACTGCCAACATCAAATGCTGATGAGAATGTGGAGCAACAGGAACTCCCATTCATTCCTGGGAAAAATGCAAAATGATACAGTTACTTCGGAAGATAGTTGGACAATTTCTTACAAAGTTAAACATACACATAACTAATAGTCTAGCAATTGAACTTCTTAGTATTTACCTATGTGAGTTGAAAACTTATGTTCACACAAAAACCTACACACAGATGTTTATATGAATTTTGTTTATAATCCCCAGTACTTGGAAACAACCAAGGTGTCCATTAGTAGATAAATAGATACATTATGATGCATCCATACTGTGAGATATTATTCAATGCTAGAAAGAAATGAACTGTCTAGCCACAAAAGTTATGGAGGAAACTTAGGTGCACATTAGTAAATGAAAGAAGTTATTATGAAAAGTCTTGATATGGTCTGGTTGTTTGTCTGTGCCAGATCCCATGTTGAAATGCAATCCTTGGTGTTGGAGGTGGGGCTCGTGTGAGGCAATGGGAGTGGCTCCTTCATGCATGGCTGAGTACCATGCCCTTAGTGATGAGTGACTTCTTGCTCTGCATTCACATGAGACCTAGTTGTTTAAAAATGTGTGGTACCTCCCCTGCTTCTCTTGCTGCCATGCAACTCACCTTCTTCTTCTTCTTCCACCATTATTATAAGATCTTTGAGGCTTGTCCAGAAGCAGATGCCAGCATCATACTTCCTGTACAGTTTGCAAAATTGAGGAAAAAAAAAACTCTTCTTTATAAACTCTCCAGTTTCAAGTATTCCTTTACAGAAACAACAACAACAAAAAAGGACTAATATAAGGCTACATAATGCAATTCCAATTACATGACATTCTAGAAAAGGCAAAATTATGGTGACAGTAAATAGTTCAGTCATTGCCTGAGCTTGGGATTTGGATGAAGGGAAGGATAAATAGGCAGAACACAGAGTATTTTCAAGGCACATAAATACTATGTATGATACTATAATGACGCATATATGTTACTATGCATGTGTTCAAATCCATAGAATTTACAACACCAAGAGTGAATTCTACCATAAAATTGTGGATTTTGGGTGATTATCATATGTCAACATAGGTTCTTCAATTGCAGCAAATGTACCAGTCTAATGAAGGTTGCTGATAATGGGAAGGCTGTGCATATACATGGCAGAAGTTATTTTGGAATCTCTCTACCTCCCACTTAATTTTGCTGTGAACATAACACTGCTCTATAAAAGTCTTTGGTTAAAAAAAACATATGTATATATTAGGCAGGTTCTGAGTCTATCTTTAATGGATGAGTTTCCCTCATCCATTAAAGAGGATAATAGATGAATTCACCTTACTGAGCATTCATAGACATTAAATCAATTAATACATAGAGAGAACTTAGAGATTGTCTGCTGTTCTGGCACATGCTACTTACATGATAGTTATTATGATCATGGGGTCCTTACAGTTGATGCCACATTACAAGATTGTTATGTTTCTCTCCTGTAAAGGAAGCATTGCAGTGAATAGAGATATAAACAGGTACAACCAACTATTCAAGACTGTTGAAATATAAGCCAAGAAAATTGCAATAGTAAAGAGATTAAACTCCACTTCAATAGAACAGAAGGCAGGAGAGTTTTTTAAGTTTTCAGTTTCATAAGAAAGTTCCTTTGAAATTTATTCCTGAAATCTCAGTTCCCTGAAATATTTATGTGTTCATTTATTTTTTTTATTTCAATGAACATTTGGGGAAACAGGTGATGTTTGGTTAGATGAATAAGGTCTTTCGTGGTGATTTCTGAGATTTTGGTGCACTCATCACTCAGAGTGTACCCTGTACTCAATGTGTAGTCTTTTATTCCTCACCCCCACCCATTGTTTTCCCCAAGTCCCCAAAGTCCATTATATCATCTTATGCCTTTGCATCCTCAGAGTTTAGCTCCCAACTTATGAATGAGACCATATGATGTTTGGTTTTCCATTCCTGAGTTACTTCACTTAGAATAATGGTCTACAATTCCATACAGGTGTCTGAAAATGCCATTATTTGGTTCCTTTTTTGACTGAGTAGTATTCCACAGTATATATAAATACCACTATTTCTTTATCCACTCACTGATTGATGGGCATTTGGGGTGGTTCTGTATTTTTGCAATTGTGAATGATGCTGCTATAAACATACATGTGCAAGCAGTTTTTTGGATGATGACATCTTTTTCTCTCGGTAGATACCCAGTGGTGCATTTGCTGGATCAAATGGTAATGGTACTTCCAGTTCTTTAAGGAATCTCCACATCGTTACCTTGGTGGTTGCACCAGTTTACATTCCCATCAACAGTGTAAAAGTGTTCCCTTTTCATTATATCCACACCAACATATATAATATTTTGTTTGTATGATTATGGCCACTCTTGCAGAAGTAAGGTGCTATTGCATTGTAGTTTTAATTTTCATTTCCTGATAATTAGTGTTGTTTAGTATTTTTTCATGTTTCTTGGCCCTTTTTGTATCTTCTTTGAGAATTGTCTATTCATGTCCTTAGCCTACTTTTGATAGGATTGTTTGTTTTTTTCCATTTTTGTTAAGTGCTTTGGTTTTATGTGGATTGGCTTCCAGCCAGGAGCTGTCACCTTCAATAGCACACCAGTTGCAGTAGAAGAGGGAGGATGAGGCATTTTCCAGGGACACAGAGCTTCCAAGAGATTACGTCCTTTGTCTTTGGCTACCATGTAGGGTAGAGAAAGACCATCAGGTGGGGGGTAGGGTGAGGCATGTCTGAGCTCAGGCAATCCTTGGGCAGGACTTGCTGCAGCTGCTGTGGGGCAAGGAGTGTGTTCCCCAGGCAAATGAAGTTATGTTCTCCGGGGAGTATGTATGCCTCTTCTGTGTCACAGGTCGCCAGAGAAGTGGGGGAAAGCTGGCAGCTACAGGCCTCATCAAGCTCCTATGTGGCCCACAGCCCAAAAGGCCAATCTCATTCCTACCATGCTCTCTGAACCGCACTGAGTTTATTTCCAGGTAGCCAGTGAGCTGCCCCAAGCTCAGAACTTGCCCCAGGCCACAAGACTTCCAGCTGAGAAAGCAATGGGACTCAGAGTTCCTCGGCTGTTGCACAGAGCCTGCAGAGCAATCCACCTCCTTCAAAGGGTCTATGGATTCCTTCAGCTTTCCTGGTATGTTCCTGTTTTTGGAGCAAAAATTCACGATGTGAGTCTGCACCTGTGGCTCTGTCTGGCTGAGTGGGTACTGCAAGTTAGTCCTGCCTCCTATCTGTCATTTTTTTCCCATATCTAAGTTTTTAGATTGCACTTTTAAGGGAAATGGGCAATAAATAAAGTATTTTAGGTGAGTTACATGCTCACATCTGAATCTTAGAAAATGTGATAATTAATGAATTTTGTAGAGATCATTTGCAAGGTAGAAGGTCCAGCTATGTCCATTAGACTCCACAAAAGATGTTGGTGATCTAGATTTGGGTAGGATCCAGTGAAGTAAACACACCTGAAAAATGTTTTAAATGTGCAATGCATAGGATCTGCTAACTGTTTTGTTTCCTGGAAAGAGGGAATGAGAAATGTTTACTTTAGAACCATTTACGAGTCTCTACTGTCACCTATTCAGAAATAAATGATAAGAGAAGAATTAATTTAGGCCATATTGATTTTGAAGTGCTTATTAGACATTATAACATTAATTATAAATGTCTAGGTCTCAGGGGAGTTACCATTGTTATAATGGAGTGAGCATAGAAAGTCAACACCAAGACAAAAGTATGCCAAATTGCAGGGTCTTTATTGCCGGCGGCCATGGAGGACTCACGTCTCTCCAACTTGTGGCCCCAAAAGGAGGGTGTCAAGACCTTTTATACCTGTACAACCACCTTGGGAGTGAGGGTGTGGGGCAGGGGTGGGGGTGAGGGGCTTCAGACATTCCAAAGGCTAGTAGATTCTGTAAATCACCTCCTGGGCAGAGATGAGGGTGAAGGGCTCCAAACATTCCAGTGGATTCCTGGGCGAAGATGAGGGTGAGGGGCTCTGGACATTCTGAGGGCCAGGGGACTTTTTGACATTCTGATTGTTACTTAAGCAGTTCACAAAAGTCAAGATAAGCATTTGTTTACACATTGTCTGGGTAGGGTGGAAATCACAGACCTTAATTACTTATTACAAGTCGTAGGGGCCAAGATGGCCTGGGTTTGGACTGCTTGCCTGTCACATTAGGGGTTACAGAGAGCAGTTTCAACAGAAAGCCGAGGTATGGTTGAGGTATGAAGTTTTATGGGGCTTTTACCATGTCACACCATGACTAGAAATATAAATTAAGAGAAAACATATATATATATATATATATATATATATATAAAATCATGATAGAAGATATATAAAAGGAGTGAGTGGACTTGTGGGTAGACTCTAAAGCACATCAATATGCAAATGTTAAATAAAGTAACATTTATTGAAAAATATTAAGAAATGGCCACATGTGTATATAGAAATATGGAAAAATGTACTATAAAGCCAAAGGAAGGACATAATCAACAATGTCAAAGGCTGATAAAAGAACATTTAGGGCCAGTTCTGTATTTAGAAAAATAAGAAAATGTATGGAGTAACATTAATTCAATCATTTTGTTTTCCATAGCCTCTCTATATGGAGTTGCATTAGCAAAGATCTGTAAATAGTAAGGAATCCTATTGAGCAGCTGGTGTTTTAAAAGCTGATATCTTTTCAATAGGAATGAAAATGCCTTCCTCAAATCATTAAATAAGCTGTAATTAGGGCTTTAATTCTAAGCTCTTTGTACGAAAAGCAGGCAATTGATTTCTTTGTAGCTACCTCAATGCTTTCCTGTATTTATATTAAAGTTAAGTTTAGGTGATTGAAGAAACACAATAAAGGAATTTCCATTGTAAGAAAAAACAAATGGCAGAGATGAGAAATGTGAGGGATGTATATTTTAAAGATTATCTTATACAAGGATATCACAGAAGACACTGAATAATAGTACATGTAAATTTAAGTTCATATGAATAAAATATGTTGCATTTCCATAGTTTATTTATCAACTATATTTTTATTTTATTGTCTGTTCACAATAAACTCATTCTTGAGATTGCCTCTTTCTAAGGGTTATACAGACTGTCCCAAGACTCACTTCGCACCCGAGTTATACTAAACCACTTCATACTTCATTTGTCCATCAGTAAAAGTTACACAGGTATCTTCAGATGTGGAAACTTTTCTGCAGTCCCTGGCTAGTGCAAGCTACAACCTGATTCTTTCGACCTAACTTGCTTCTATGTGAGCTTCCCCTCTGAAGTCTTGCCATTGTTAATGCTTATCCCTGGGTAGCAGAGTTTCGTTCTTTCTTTCTTTTTCTCTTTCTTTCTTTCTTCTTTCTCTTTCTTTCTTTCTCTCTTTTTCTTTCTCTCTTTTTCTTTCTCTTTCTTTTTCTTCCTTTCTTTCTTTTTCTTTCTTTTTTCTTTCTTTCTTTCTTTCTTCTTTCTCTCTTTCTTTTTTTTCTCTCTTTCTTTCCTTTCTTTTTTTTTCTTTCCATCCTTTTTTATTGACTGAGTCTCACTCTGTCACCCACACTGGAGTGCAGTAGCAAGATCTCGGCTCACTGCCATCTCCATTTCCAAGGTTCACGTGATTTTTATGCCTCAGCCTCCCAAGTTGTTGGGTTTACAGGAGTGTGACACTGCACGTGGTTAATTTTTGCATTTTTAGTAGAGACAGGATTTCACCATGTTGGTCAGGCTGATCTTGAACTCCTGACTTCAGGTGATCCACGCACATCGGCCTCTCAAAGTGCTGGAGTTTGGGTCACTTCAGCCAGAAGAACTTCTTATGAAGTCTCATTTATTTCCTTCTCTTTTCAAGTCAACTATGAACACCACAACAAGAAGCCTATATTTTGAAAGTAGCCAGAAAAAAGGTATCAAACATAATTTAATAGGACACATTGTCCACATTATCTAACATTGGAGTAGTAAATTCTGTCACAAACTTTATGCTGTTAAAGATTAAGTTCTCTAAAATGCAGATTTACAAATTTCAATTTACTCTTTCCATGAATTGAAATCACATTTTCTGTTCTCTGTTTCTTTCACAGATAAAGTAGCGACTATATGAATTGATACTGTAGGAGCTAAGAGCAATCCCTGGCCTATAGAAAGCAAGAAAATGGACACATCAGCACTATACTTGCAAGGAAACTTTCTGCAATTAACTGGAATGAATTGGGAAGAAGACCCTGAGCCTCCAGTAAGATAGCTGCTCCAGCCAGCATCTGGATTTCAGCATGGGGACACCCTGAGCAGACCTAGTTTACCCATGCCTGGTCTTGACACATGGACACTCTGAATTAGTAATTTTTTTTTTTCTGTGTTAAGACCCTACCTTTGTAGCAATTTGTTACATAGCAACATAAAACTAACACAGATACTAAGAAAAGTTGTTCCAATCAAAGTGGTGAATGTCAAAGTTTAATGTACTGTGTAATTTCTTTGGAGAATATGAATGAATGAATGAATACAAAAAAGATGATAACATTGTCAAATAAATGAAGAGCATATCAGCACCAACTAGGCTTAACCTTGTTTAAAAACATCTTTTTTTGTTGTTTTTTTATGGAAACAGTCCTGCTGACTGGCATCCTTGTATGATGTTTTGTCCTCAGCAAGTCCATATTCTAGCCAGAGATCACAATAATGAAATTGCAGCACCAGTGCTTTCGAATAGGGGCAGGCTTACAGCGCAGGTGGGCAAGCTACACACACTAAATTTAATTTGTGCTTTCAATAAGAAAATGGAAATTTTTTCATTACTTTTAACATTAGTCTCAGGATTCAGGACTCATTATGCCAAACAGATGACTAAGCAGCCTCATTTATCTTAATTAAAGTTCATCTTAATCAAGATACTGTCTGTCAGACAATATTTCTTGAAAGACACTTCTTAGTCTCGTCATCATAATATCAGTCACAAGGGAAACACCACCAGAGGTGTGTATTTGAATATACAGCTGAAAGCCAAAATGAATAGTCAGCTCTAAAATCTTATATAATGAACCCTTACTTCTTGAATAAGCCATGATAGGATAATCACTTAATTCAAATATTTGTAGCCTGGTGTCTTAACTATTTTTTTCAGAATCTGCACAAGTGATATTATATATATATATATATATATATATATATATACACACACACATATATATATATATGAAAAACATGTGCATTTGTGTGTATATATACGTGAACACATCATATACATTTAATATGTTATGGTAGTATTTTTCTATTTTTTAAAAAACAAATGTAGTTTAAAAACAGTATATAAATAATGTATTTGTGATCATTTAAACTATTAAAAATGGAAATTTCCACCTTGAATTGTAAACTGTCATTATTTAAACTCTTCCCTCTTTCTGTAGTAAGAGGAATAAATATCATATCCTTTGTCATAGAACTTTTCGGCACCCTCCCACTTTAGGCTCCTAACTTGCTTTGGAAACTGGAATATTCACATTTGTATTGTAAGCAGAGACTTGGGGTATGCTTATGCATTTGGGCTTGTTTTCCTGAGACTCTGCAGTCATTATGAAAAGCCTATGTTGGGCCAGTCTATTGGTCCCAGAAAGAGAATGAGAGCCCCCTGGAGCAGAATCCTAAGTTCACTCTGAGTTAAGATCAGCAGAGACCCATTCAGACTCCCCTACATTAGGAAATTGCTCACCAGCTTGAGACTTGTGATCTAATGAGTGCTGATTTTTGTAGGTCTCTGAGATTTTGTGGTTCTTTATAATAACATATTATAATAGCTAATTAATGTTTTCTAAAATTCATTTACTTACTTTTAAACAAAACAAAAACAAATTAAGAATTAGTATTGATTTTAAGTAATGAAAAACAAAAAACTGTTAAAAATGTTAATTTTAAAAATTGTTTAGTAGCACTTTAGTATCAGCAAGCAAAATTTGGTAGCTATCTGTACATTGTGGTTTAAAAGCAACATATATTCAAGTGCACATGCCTTTAAAGGAATGAAGACAGAGATTGATGATAGTGTAAATTGGTAACTTCATCTTTAAAAATTGTTATTATTTACTAAATGAATATATGCATATCAGCAGTGTCATTGAGTCCATTTCTTGGAATATGTGATAGGAAATTTGTATATATTTATAACAATATACATATGAAATTATATTCAAAGCAGATTAATTCATCTCAAATAACCACAAACACCTCATTGTATTTCAATAGTAGAAAACAAAACATTAGTCAGCAATTACAAAAGAAGCTACAACTATATAAAATAAAATGAGCAGATTTCACATAGTGTTGATGAAAAGACAGACAAAAGAATACATACTATGTAATTCCATTAATGCAAAGTTTTTTATGGGACTAGAAGTTAGAAATGTGCTTATACTTTGGAGTAATGTCTGAGACAGAACTTAAGAGCTGGGCGGCTAATAATTTTTTTGGGGTGATAGTTATATAACTAATATCATCACCTCATAAATATTATCAAGTGACACATTCATGATTTCTGTACATATGTATGTGTGTATATATATATATATATATATATCTCCAAAAATAAGAAATGTCAATGTAAAGGTAGAGATGGGTTTGTGAACATTTCTTTAGTGCTGAAAAACAGAAAAAAATTATAAATACCATAAGAATCACCACAATCTAGAATCCTTTGTTGATTATCTGTTTCTTCCTTTCCCAGATATCTTCTCAGAGAGGTTCTAAAAATTTATTTCTTCAAATACTATTCTGACCAAATATCTCTAATGGAATATCTCTATTAGAATACTAAAAGACTTACTTCTTATTGTAATTGGAACTGGAACTTACAGTTGTAAATCTAGATTTATTTTATTAAAAAAACTCTTACATGTCTCAGATTTTCATGGAGATGCTAGCCTTGGCAAATCATGAGGGCGCCACTTGATAATATTTATGAAATGATACTAGTTATGTAATCATACCCAAAGAAAAATTGCCATACAGATACCCATAGAGTATTGCAGAATCTGGAGTTCAAAAAGAATTCAACACTCGAGTTCTAACTTAGGGATCACCAGTTTACAAATACTATTTAAAATCATAGCCCTGAATGAGATGTCCTAAAAAGAAGAACGGAAGGAAAGAACAAAGCCCATTATTACGTTTGATCTGTATAATACTCCTAGGTCTATGTTGCTCCTTTTTTCAGAACAAGATCCTCGGGCAACATGTTTTGCTTTAACATTAGTTTTCATAAATTGTATCTGGTATTCAAAATACATGGATTTTCTTTTATCATGTATTTGACTTTAGATGAGATTGAAATTTTAATTTGTATTGTTTCTATTTGCTTTTTAAACCCTAAAACAACACAATGCTTAGCCTATTTATGAATAGGTTTATGCTACCATCTTATTCAAATTTTTAAAAATGGCAATAAAATTTTAGATATAACATTAAAAACATGATTTATGAAAAAATAAATTGGCAGTTATTAAAATTAAAAATGCATAGTCTGTAAGTTTTTTGTTAAGAAAATCAGAAAACAAGACATAACTTAGAAAAAAAATTTGCAAAAACATATATCTAATAATGACAAATCTAAAATGAAAAAATAAGACTTAAAATTTACCAGTAAGAAAACAAAATATCAAATCAATAAGAAGAGATCCAAATAGACACTAAAGAAAATGTGTAGATAGAAAATAAGCCTATGAAAAGGTGCTCAAGATCATTTATTACTAGGGAATTGCAAAGGAAAACAATCAGATATTGCTACAAAAAAAATATTTGTTTAAGTTACAACTCCAATGTTGAATTCTTTTTGAACTCCAAATTCTGCCAGACACCATGGTATCTGCATGGTAATGTATCTTTGGGTATGTTTACATAAAAGTTTTATTTTACTTATAACACTTTATTTTTTAAAGAAAATCTGACTAAGTCTTGGTGAGGATATGGTACAACAATAGCTAGCATTTCTTCCAGTGGGGATGCAAACTAGTACAGCCACTTTGGAAGACACTTGGACAGTTTCTTTTAAAGCCAAACATAGCCTTACCATAGAACTCAGCAATTACGCACCTAGGTATTTACCTAACTGATTTGAAAACTTATGTCCACACAGCATCCTGCATGTCAATATTTTAGAAGCCTTATTCAGAATTTCCAAGAACTGGAAGCAGCCAATATAACCGCCAATGAGTGAATGGATGAACAAATTGTGCTGCAGCCATACAATGGGATATTATACACACTAAAAAGAAATAAGCTATCAAGCCACCACAGAAAAGTACATAAATTTTAAATAAATATTACCTAATGAAATAAATTAACCTGAAAAAAACTGCACATTGGATGATTCCCAATATATATTATGCTGGTAAAGACAAAATATAAGAACAGTAAAAAGATACTACTGGTTGTCAAGGGTTTAGGGAAAGGGTGGTAGGGCTGAGTAGATGAAGCATGGGACTGAGGTTTTTTAGGGCAGAAAAACTATTCTGTATGTATATATATGTATTCAGTGTGATACTGTAACAGTGGATTAGTAACATAAAGCATGTGTTAAAACCAATTGAACTTTACAGCACAAAGACAGAACCTTAATGTATGTAACAGCAAAAATTTATGAGGTTGAGGCATATGAGGAATAAATAATGTTTGTGACCAAAGAATCTAACTATATCACTAACATGAGAAACATTCTCTCTGAAGGGGCTAGGGGTAAATGGTAGAGACATAAGTAACTTTAGAAATGATGTGTAGACTGAATGCAGAAGGAAATGCATATAAGAGTTATACTCCAGTTGGTAAATGTGCTTCCTATAGGCATATAGTTTAGCAAGTCTGAACTGAACAATCAAGTAAATGGATGTTGAAAGTTGGGAGCCCTTGTTTTTCTTCTGAAGTAGGAAGATACAAATAACAAAAGACAAGTCTAAAATGATTCATGTGTTAGTGAATTAAAGTTAGAGATATCTATATAAACTAATATTTAGGTTAATACAGATACAGATGGTTTATGTAGAAACATATAGAGATCCGGGCATCACTGGTGCCCTGGTTTTGGTTTCTAATACTGTTCTCCAACGACGTTAACCAGGGCTCCATAGATAAATGTCTGATTCTAGGACTGGGCCAAGAGAGGAACAAAATGAGTCTGAAATATCTTGTAGTTACCAACAGTAAGGATAAAATAAATCAATGGGAATATATCAAAGAGGCAAAGAAGCTAAGTAAAAGATATGCTAATAACCAAAGCTGAAATAATTTCACCAAAAAATACATTAAATTGTATTGAATTACAAATTAAATCATAAAATAAATATTCATGTGTTTTAGTCTGTTTGTGCTGTCATTAAAATTATCTGAGACTGGTACATGTATAATGAACAGAAGTTTAGCAGCTTATAGCTGTGGAGGCTGAGAAGTTCAAGACCAGGTCATGGTATCTTGGGAGGGCCTTCTTGCTGCATCATAACATGGCAGGAAGCATCGCACGGCAGAAAGGCAAAGATAGCTCATCAGTCACTGGAGAACTACAAACTATTGATTTTAGTAAACTAAAAAATCAGTCACACAGAACTACACACCCCTGGAATGACTGTAACAACAACAACAAACAGACAATACCAAGTATTGGTTATTATGGAGAGAAACTGGAGCTCCTCCTACTTTGATATGGATTGTGAAATGGTATAGACATTTGGGTAAACTCTTTGGCATTTTCATTTTTTATTTTTTGAGTCAGAGTCTATCTCCATTGCCCAGGCTGGTGTGCAGTGGCACTGTCTCAGCTCACTGCAATCTCTACCTCCCAGGTTCAAGTGATTCTCCTATCTCAGCTTTTGCAGTAGTTGAAATTACAAGTGTGTGCCACCATACCCAGCTACTTTTTTTCTTTTCAGTAGAAATGGGGTTTAGCTATGTTGCCCAGGCTGACTCTTGACCTCAAGTGATCTGCCTGCCTCAGCATCCCAAAGCACTGAGATTACAGATGTGAGGGTATTTTCTTAAAAACTTAAATACAAACTTCTCATATTACCCAACAGTTGCACTAGCATGTATAGATCTAAAAGAAATGATAACATTTCCACAAAAATAATTGCATAGCAATGTTCATAGAAGCATTATTTATAATATTGCAAAGGTGGAAACAATTCAAATATACAACAGTTGGCAACAGATAAAATTTCTCAATACAATGGAATATTATTCAGTAATAAAAAAGACCAAACTACTGATACAATGTACAAGGTCAATGAATCTTTTAAAAATTACATTAAGTGAAAATGCTAAATACAAAAATAAAATTATTGTGTATTTTCACTTCCATGAAGCTTGCAGAAGAGGAAAATTTATAGAAAGAGTATATTGATGAGCAAGGGTTTGGGGCAGAGTGTGGTAATGGGTATTGATTTCAAATGACTCAAGGAAATATCTGTGGTAATACAAATGCTTTAAAATGGGAAGTTGGTGATGGTTGCACTTCTCTACAAATTCACTAAAAATCATTAAATATGAATCATTGAACACTTTCAAGGGTGAATTATATGGTAATTTTAAGTAAATTATCCTTAGTAATGCTATTTTTGAAAAATGCAAGCATATATCTATATTGTAGCATGAATTTTTTTTCATAGCATGAAATTTAGCTGAGGAAATATAAGATTGTGAACAGACAACATTTTTTAAAAGACATCTGTGACAGGAAAATAAAGATAATGTGACAGCTGAAGTGAATAATTTATCTTAGGAATCATGTAACGTAGCAAATTCTCTTTTCCAGTGTTCTGCCTTATCATCAAAATGTTGTAAAGTAGTAAATGCACTCATCATTTTAGCTGGTAACGCTAACCTATTTGTGTAAAATCAGACCCTATCCCTCAAAATCCACTTTGATTTTCCTAATTGTATGAACTCTTGGCTGATAATGAAGAGCTAATATGATGCTTCAACAGCAAGAACAAAGTAAGAAATATGGATTTGGCTAGTAATACACATCAAAATCTCAAAAATTATTATTGGGTTCTAGGTTGGAGAAGTTTTCATGGATTGTATCCTGAAATACGTTTTCCAAATTGGTTCCATTCTCACCATCTCTTTCAAGTATGCCAATCAGTGGTAGATTCAGTCTCTTTACATAATCCTGTATTTATTAGAGGTTTTCTTAATTCCTTTTCATTCTTTCTTCTCTATTCTTGTCTGCTTTTCTTATTTCAGAAAGACAGTCTTTAGGTTCTGAGGTTCTTTCCTCTGCTTGTTCTATTCCGCTGTTAATACTTGCAACTGTGATTGCATTCTGAAGTTCACATACTGTGTTATTCAGGTCTTATCAGGTCAGTCGTGTCCTTCTCTGTACTGGCTATTTTGTCCGTCGGCTCTTGCTATGTTTTATGATGATTTTTAGCTTCTATGCATTGAGTTACAACGTGCTCCTTTAGCTCAATGAAGATTGTTTTTATTCATATTCTGAAGACTACATTTGTCATTTCAGACATCTCAGCCTGAGTCCAGTTCTAAATCCTTTCTGGAGAGGAGATGCAGTCGTTTGGAGGAAAGAGAACATTCTGCCTTTTTGTGTTTTCAGTGTTCTTGTGCTGATCTTTTCTCATCTTTGTGGGCTTATCCTCCTTCAATCTTTGAGGTTTCTGACCTTTGGATAGACTTTCGTTTTTGTTTTGTTTTCTTTTAACAGTCTGGCTACTTTTCTGGAGGACTGCTGCAGTTTACTGTGTGTCTATTCTAGTCCCTAGTTGCCTCTGATTTTCCAGTACCTGGCAGTCTCCCCAGAGAAGACTGCAAAGCAGCAGCAAAAATGTCAGCCTTATTCTTCTGGGACCTCCATCACAGTGGGGTACAGACCTGTTGCCAGCCTGAACTCACCTGTAGGAGCTGGCTAGGGACCCTGGTTGAGAGGTCGTACTTGTCAGGAGGAACAGGATTGGGGGCCCTTTTATAAAAAGCAGTCTAGCCATGCGTTTGTAGAGCAGCTGGGCTGTGCTGGGGTATTGCTTCTGCCTTCAGTTGGCTTGGCTCTCCAAAGCCTGGAGCCTGAAATGGCTAAGTTGCTGAAACAGCAAAGATGGAGGGCTGCCTCTTCCTCTAGGAGCTCTGTCCCGGGAAGTTTTCAAATCCTTGTTAGCCAGAGAACATCCACAGGAGTAACTGGGGATCCCAGCTGGGAAGTCCCACTCAGTGAGGAGGAACTGATTGAGGACCTGCTTGAGGAAGCAGTCTGGCCACGCTTTCTTAGAAGAGCTATGCCATGCTGTCATACCACTAGCCATATGCAGAGCATTGAAACTGGACCCCTTACTTACACCATATACAAAAATTTACTCAAGATGTATTAAAGACTTAAATGTAAAAACTCAAAACTATAAAAACCCTAGAAGACAATTCAGGCAATACCATTCAGGACATAGGCATGGGGAAAGATTTCACAATGAAAATGCCGAAAGCAATTGCAACAAAAGCGAAATTGAGAAATGAGATCTAATTAAACTAAAGATCTTCTTTACCTTGAAAGATACTATCAACAGAGTAAGCTGGCAACCTGCAGAGTGGTAGAAAAATTTTGTAAACTCTGCATCTGACAAAGGTTTAATATCCAGCATCTATAAGCAACTTAAACAAATTCATAATTAAAAGAAGAAAACAACCTCATTAAAAAGTGGGCAAAGGACAATAACAGACACTTCTCAAAAGAAGACATGCATGCAGCCAACAAGCATATTAAAAAGAGCTCATAATCACTAATCATTAGAGAAATGCAAATCAAAACCACAATCAGGTACCATCTCACACCAGTCAGAATGGCTATTATTAAAAACTCAAAAAATAACAGATGCTGGCAAGGTTGTGAAGAAAAAGGAGCCTTATACACTGTTGGTGGGAGTGTAAATTAGTTCAATCATTGTTGAAGGCAGTGTGGAGATTCCTCAAGGACCTAGAGGCAGAAATGCCATTTAACCCAGCAATCCCATTACTGAGTGTATACCCAAAGGAATAGAAATTATTCTGTTTTAAAGATACAGGCATGCTTATGTTTATTGCAGCACTATTCACAATGGCAAAGACATAGAATCCACCCAAATGCCCATCAATGATAGACTTGATTTAAAACAAATGTGGTACGTATACACCATAGAATACTATGCAGCCATAAAAAATAATGAGATCATGTCCTTTGCAGGGACATGGATGGAGCTGGAGGCCATTGTCCTTAGCAAACTAATGAAGGAACAGAAAACTATGTACTGCCTGTTCTCACAAGTGGGAACTAAATGATGAGAACTCCAGGACACATAGGAGGGAACAACAGACACAGGGGCCTACTGGAGGGTGAGGGGTGGAAGGAGGGAGAGGATCAACAAAAATAACAAATGAGAACTAGGCTTAATACCAGGGTGATGAAATAATCTGTACAACAAACCCAAGGACACACGTTTACTTATGTAAGAAAACTGCGTATCCTGCACGTATACCCCTGAACTTAAAATCAAAGCTTTTTTAAAAAACCTAATTATACCTATAAAAAGTCTTGATTCTTACTCTCATAAGGTCAGCCAAAGAAATTATCTAATATAATATCACTCAAATCTAGGAGTATACCCATAACTGTGATGATGTGCTTGAACGCATCAAGGGGCTAACTAGTTACATCATTTTCACTTATTTCTGGAGGCCTTTTATCCATTCATCTAGCATCACTGACCACACCTTCTGCCCCAAGTACCAGAAGGCACCTGAAACCAATTGTCGAGATCTAGACATTTTCATTAATCCACAGCCACCCACTGTTTCTCATTGTTACCAGGCTACCATACCACTCGCCATTGTATATATCTTCTAAGAGTCAAACGTTGTGTCCCAAATAGCCTTAACTACAGTAACACAAAACATTTTTTTTTAATTGAGCACATGATACCAGTTCAGAATCTCCTTATCCAGAAAGCAATATTCTATCAAGGACCTTATAGTTTTCCCTACCACTAAATGTTTTATTGACTAGCCCCCTGGTCTGCTGTGACCAATCTTCCTAGCTTTGAGACTCAGGGATTTGCCTTCACCCTTTCCTGGCAAAGGTAAATTGGCCTCCTTGGACTCCAGTGGCCAACACTGCCAACCAGGCACCTCAATGAACACATATGTGTGGATTACCAATCAGCTAAGGATAGGTAGGTAACCTCCAGATCTCTCTCTCTAGCTTTCTCCTGTTCATGTCTTTCTTTTCTACTTTCCTATTCTCTGGCTTGTGCATTCCAGCTGCTGTGTCCTCCCCAAATTCTCAACTCTATATCCTCAACCGAGGAGCCTGCAGGAATGTGTATGTGTTCACCTTCTCTATGCTGTGTCCTGTGAACTCTCTCCATGCAGTAAAATGGGACAACTGTGGGGCTTAGCTCATACTTCACTGAAGAGATAACTGCCTTGTGCTGTTTACTATCCAACGTCTACAAACACTTTCCTCATATACTTTGTTCTGTGTTTAACTGTTTGAAGCAGAAGGATAAATCAAGTCTCTATGAACCCATCATGGCTGGAAACAGAAGACTCATCTCCCAAACCCAGTGAAGTTTTAAAAACTATTGTTATTAATATTATAGCAATTATCCCTGAACAGACTCCAAAGAATAGCATACTTGATTGACTTTAAGATGCCATTGAGTTTTAAATGCACCATTATTTTATGTAAGACTAAGAAAGAGTAACACTTCCAATTTTATTTTTACATGCTGTCACTATATGAAGATTTCAGAGATATTAGAGGTAGAAAATTGGCACCAAGTTAATGAAACATGACATCACTGACAATATGTGGCAAATAAACATTATAATAAGATTCAAATTCATATGAGATATTTAACTTGTTTCACCTGCTCTCCTTTTGTAAATTAGATACACACAGATATTTAGTCTCTTTATAGTTATTCTAGTAAGCAAACATTTTTTGTCTAGATGGGTCAGAGTCTTGCAGAAACTGAAAATTACATACAAAATGAGAGTATCTGGTATTTGCTGGCCTCTTAGAGACTTAAAATATATATCTCTGCAACAAAGGCATACTGACTGAGCATCTCTATCAACTTCTTATAGAATTAGAGACTTCAATTAGCACTGTGATGTTTCCTTAATCAAATAGAATTAAAAGAATATATGAAAAGAGAATAAAGATTGTAGTGAAACATAACTCGTAAAATCTTTGGAGTAAATGCTTATCATATCACTATTCTGAAACAGAATGTTTACGTATTTCAAGCTCAGCAGTCCTTTAGGTAAGTGATGACATTCAAATTTGAATTCTAGATGCAAGTCCACAGCATTCTCAATTGACAAACTGAATTAACTCTGACAATTCCTTGAAGCTTTGCTGGCTAAGGACATGTAGTAAGTCTAGAATACATAATTATCTGGTACTCATAAATATAGCAAAATGGGTCTATTATATTTAGAAAACAGATCTTTAAAGAACCAGCTATATAGATCTTTAAAGAACCTTTAATAGATCTTTAAAGAACCTTCCTTATCCCAAAGAAGGATAAAAGTCACAATCATTTTTCACCAGTTCAGTTAGTCCCATGTAACTAGTTCTTGTTTTGCTTTATCTTAGGTTAACTGCTTGACAAACCAATTAGTTTCTCCACTGTAGTTCTAGAAGTCTGTACACAGGCTAGTGGTATGTTCTCAAAGTTATTACAGCAACGCCATCAGAAGCCTGTACTCCAGATTAAGTGCCATAGTTCTGTCTGTGGGTTTCTGAGACAGTCACATTTTGTTGAAAATGAAGCACTTTGGCTTATAGTCAATTACAAGAATTTTTAATCCGAATAAAACAAAACTTACTTCTTGATGACAAATAGCTTTACACTGCCATGGTTAAAGATCTGATGAGAGTTTATCTGACAAAATATTTGGTTTGTGACATCACAGGTTATATTTCCAGCTATTTCTGTGGCAAAACAATTGAAATTATGACTGGTAACATTATACTACTGACATGTCATGGCTAGCTATACTATTAACAAATTTCTATGAACTTTGTACTATTTTTGAAATAACTGTATTAATAATATTCACCCAGACAAATATCATGTAGAGTAGGCTGGATGTCTTTTTTATTTGACAACATTTTTCATGCAATTTAACATATCAAATAAACCAAATTATTTGTAACATCTCCCTTTTACATGACAGAAGAACAAATTCCTTGAGATTATTCAGCAACCTCTGGGGAATCTCAATGTCAGTTCAAGAACAAGAATATTTTATTCAAGATTTGATTTTGGAAGGGTAAAATTGTAAAAAATATTTTGAAAAATCAGTTCTTTGAAAACTGAAGTCTGCGTGCTCTTAAGAACATGACAAAGGTTAACATAAAGCACAGGAAATTCGTCTGATAGAACAGAAATCTTGAATTCCTATGCAGATTAATTAAATGGTAAATAAAAACTTTCAGAATCTCTCATTTTGAGAATACTGTAATCAAAAGAGTAATCCTATAAAACTATCATTTTAACAGAAAAAAAGACAAATTTTAGTTTTGCATCCATCTACTTTTGATAATAAATTTAATTTAAAAAATTCTTGTAAATAAATTAGGTCAATCTTTGTCAATTTAGCCAAACAAATATATATTATTTTTTCACAAACCTTCTCTAACTTTCTATATACATTTAGTTTTTGTCCTCTATTTTCCTTTCTTGTCATTCTGAACAACTGATTTTTAATTTAGGACAAATTATTGTCTTATTTCCTCAACAAAAACACATTCTTCGTACCTTGTACACATTTTTCTTGTCAAAACCACTTTCACATTCCTGTCATACTTTGTATACTAAGTTGTCGCCCTTATATATTTAGTAGTTTTATTTTCATACATTGATTATAATTTTAACCATTAGTAATCTTTTCTTAATAGAGAGAGCTAGGCAGTAGACATTTGTAAGTTGTCTGTTGCTTACCAGAATCCTGTAGATAATTAAAAAACTTTATGATTATACTATCTGACAATTTTATTGGTATAGATTTTCTCACAGTATAATTTTTCATTATGTCCAAAAGTACACATTTATGACCAGATCCATATATCTTTAATACCTTTCTTTATGCTATATAAAAATAAGAAGTCAAAAGAATATAAATTGAACCTTTTGTTTAATAATCGTAGTTTCAGTAGTTTATCTTACTCAGAAATATTCTGGAAATTTTTTTAGACAGACATATAATATTAATCAAAGCTAGCCATCATCTCTAGTTTTTTTCCCTGTTGACTATTTTTATAGCACATGCATGTTAGACAAGTATAAAACATACGCAAACTACAAAAAGTTAAATGCATGAGTTTTTTCAATTGTTTTACTGTATGTTTAATATGCATAAAGTAATAGATTTCAAGCTATTCATTTTTACTGAACCTTTACTTGTATATTTTTTCTTAGGATGAATTTATAATTTTGGCTTGTAAAGAAAGCCAAGCAGAACAATGATGTATGCTTATATTGTACTAATGCTAACATCTTGGAAGACATGGCTGTTTTTATTAAACCAACAATACTAAATTAGTCTTTAAAGATTTACTCAAAATACATGAACTAAAAAAGTATATGGGTTACTTTCTATGTTTCTGGGAGTTTTAGAAATATTCAATGTATATAAGCAATTATTTTTCTCTAAACCAATTTGAATAGAACTTTTTAAATGTATTTTATAAATTAATTTTAATGTCATCCAGAGTTAGATAAGTATCACATATGCATAACATGCTTACATACAGATGTACATAAACACACAGACAGACACACATGGAGACCTTACAGCTTACATTCCAAATAGAAGACTCTCCTCTTTTCTTTGCCTTACATTTCTTATCACAATTGTATTTCTGGAAGATAGAACAAGCTAAGTTTAGCTATATAATATGAGGGCTAAAGCTTTTTACCCATGTTTATTGGGGAGACTTAAGGATTTTCTTCAATTCTAACATGTATTCTTAGGGAGGCTGTGGAGATTGCTTAGCATTAGTAATGGCAAATCCAGAGGTAGCAGTATGTAATTTATTAATTTGTATAACATGGGCCTGATTAATCTAGAAGACATAATTAAAATGGAAAATAAATGTTCTTATCACTTGTGTAATTGACTAAAATGTTTGAAAATGAGTTACCCATTCATATGACAGCATTTAATAAGGAACTGCTTAGAATTCACCATTTTTGTCATTAAATGTACAAGGGGAACACAATGTAGTCCTCTGCTTTTAGAATCTAACAGACTACATCATCATTTTTAACTGTTACTAAAGAAAATAAAATTTCATCCATTAGAATATTTAATATTCAAATAGGTTTCAACTGTAGTAAATATCTGAAGGTTTTATAAAGTCAACTACCAGCCATCATAATATATATTTATTAAGAAACAATAATACCAGAAAACAAAATCAACAAGAATTATCTAGGGAATCATATCCAAAGTAATGAAACAGTGATAAATAAAGTATTCACTGCCAGAAATGGTTTTTTGAGAGTTGAGAATGATGGCCAATGACTGAATTACCTCAGAAAAGTGAAATTGTAGCACATTTTAATTCACTAATGGTTATTTTACACTAGGTATCCATACATTTAGTAGTAGTTATTGAATTCCAATTATAATCAATTAATTGCCACATTATTTTTAATCTTCTTGTAAAAGGAAAGTATGTAATAACTATTAAATGACTTTTCTTTGGAGTTCAAAAAAGTAAAAAAATTGCAGATGCTATGGTCTTTCTAAATTAACTAATGCCTACTTTATCAGGCATTAAGCAACAAAGACCCATTGAGTTTTCATGAACCAACTTTTAGATAATGTTCATCAGTAAGATTTTACAGGTTTATTTTTCTAGTCCCAACTCATGGAGGATATTAATTATAAACAAAGCAGCAAGCTGCTTTAAGTGTATCAGGAACAATTGCAGGAAAATCCAGATTGTGAAAATACAAATTTGGAAATTAAAAAGGGAGTTTCTCATGGAAAAAAAAAGTAGAGAATGCTTTCAGTTCAGCTGTATTTTCTCTATTTCTATGGGGGAGAATTCATTGAAGGGCACAGTCATTGTGGAAGAAAAAAATTTAAAAATTTTTCTAGTAATTTGAATCATACAAGTAAACACTCTTTTGCCTTACCTAAATAATAAATATATTCCTGAAATTTGGAGCATTTTTGTTCACTAAATGTAACAATATTACTTTATACATATTTTATCAGTTAGTGTTTATTGAGGAAAACAAAAGCTTCTTAGGTGTTTTGAGAAGAAAGTAGCTTAAAATAGGAAAATTGAGGCTAAAACAGTTGGAAGTGAGAGTAATACAGGCCAGAGAATCTGGAATCGCAGGAAGGTCAGGGATGGACTCAAAGGTCTCTGGCACCCAGTAGAGTATTTTCCGGGGGAAAGTTCAGAATTATTAGACACTACCACTGATGACATCTGCTGCCAACAGAACCAATGTGAGTTATTCTCAGGACACCATGCAAAAGCTGCAGATAAATCATAATGTCTGATGTTTGCTGTTTTCCACAGGACTTCTCAAAGCTGCCATGGAAGAATAATGCTTCTTTCTTTTCCATCACCCTAGTCTACATTTGGCTATTCATTGGTGAAATCTGACAAAAACTCTCCTGGTAGGAGAGTTGGAAAAATTAAGTTTCCAGGCTCTGTACCTCCATGGGGAAAAGAGAGGAGCTTTAAAAAGGGATACATTGTTTTTAATGAAATAACGAACAAACGCTAGACCTCACCTTTTACCATGATTTCACATCTGCTTGTTTAAAGGGAAATTTATGATTTTTTTATGTTGATTAATGTTCTTATAAATCAAGTAATTACATCTTGGTGTGGTTCTTTATATAATTTTACATATTTATGGAGTATACGCCTTTGACAAACTTAGACTTATTCACTCATTCCAACAATTTGATGCAACCACTCTATTGAGATCCTTCCTGCTAAGGTCAACAACGACGGGTTGTCAATGCCCATGGCTCCTTTAAAATTCTTGTTACATTTTATTTTTCTGTGTTATCATTATGACTAATTACTACTAACGGTAACAAAAAAATAAAATGTAACAAGGATTATTGAAATCATTGTTCACATTGAACACTGATTGTTCACATCGAGATCATTTTCACTTGACCTTTGTTCAGTTGTGTTGAACTTTATTATGAGCCCTGTCCTTACTCAGCCTGCATTTCCATTACCATTCATTCCTTGCCTCCGTTTTACTCCTTTTCCTTTACCAACATCATGTTTTTTCCGAAGTCTTATTTTCTTCTATCAGCTCTTTAAGTTCTCTCTTTGTATTATCAAATCACTCCATGACTTCAGCCATATGCCAATAATTCATAAGGCTTATACATAGTCTTAATTCAGTCCATAAATCTAGCTTTATACTGAATAGCTCTATTTAAATAGCTCACAAAAATGACAATTGATATCTTTAGAAGCCTAACAATAATTTTAATATAAATGACTTTTTTTTCCACATTCTCTCTTTTGGTTACTCCATCGTTTATTCAGTGAACTAAGTGATCAAATTCAATACCTCACAGTCAAAGGCATGTTTGGAAAACATGCTTTCTTGACTTTTTACCCTGATCTAGACACAGCACAATGTCAAAAATGGTGGTTAAACAAATTAGATATTTATCTAAAGAAAACAAAAAATATATATCATGTAAATAAATTACAGAAAATAAAGTGGCAAAACCTCATTTGATGGAACTCATTTCCCAAACCAGACCAACTTATTCTGACAGGAACATGTGGTATACTTGATAAGAAATCTCTAAGTGATCAAGACAGAAATAAAAAGTGATTCAAATTAGTGGATGTATGTTTTCATATATCGATGAGTGACACGTGTTTATTTAAGAAGATATACTAGTCTCGGAAGTGTTTACATTAATGAAATGAATTGGAAGGTTATTAAAATCTAACTAAAAGATCACGAAGAAGATCAATCACCTAGTTCACTAAGGTAACTGTTTGAGAACGTCTCTCGATTAGGAAGCCCACAGGTAGCTTGTCTTTTGAATTTGTGGGATCCGCATGTAAGTGTATTTAATGTAGGCATGAGGATTATAGACAACGGTAAATCCATTCTAGTGACGTAAAGTACAATTTCCTTAATACATTGATCAGAACTCACCCTTCCTACCACATCTAATGTGGATGGTGTGCCTTATCCCACCTTTTTATGTTTTACATTTCTGTAGGACCTGGTCACAACTTGAACATCAGTGGTACCACTGACCGCATGGAAATTTCCTGGTTACTTGTATGCCTTCAGACAGGAGACTGACCCATTTGGAGGGGTGTGTGACTAAATGTATTTTTAATCTTTATATCACTTCACGTGGTTCTGATTAGTTGTTTAATAGTTGCTGAATGTTGACACTCAAATGAGTGAGAATTCATGACAATGACTGTAATAAATTCAAATCACTCTCTGTAGTAGACGGAAATACTTGAGAGAGGCCACTCTGATTCAACTTGATTAGGAAGATGCAGGGTTTGTAGAACAGGAAAGGAAATGGAATCCAGATTTGGGTGTTGGTGGGGAGATTCTAAACAATTGATGAGTATGTATATTAAATAAAAGTTTTTTTAAAATTTCTAAGTCAGTTTTTAAAAGCACAATTTACATGCAAATAAAATTGACTCTTAATGTAGTTCTATGAGTACAGATACATGCATATTGTAGTATAACCAACACCATAATGAAAATTAAAAGTGGTTCTAACTCCCAAATTCCTGCATGTCTGTTGTAGGCAACTCCTTCCCCACACTCTCAATCTTTGTTAGCCACTGCCATGTTTTCTCTCTTTGTACTCCTGCCTGTTCCACGATGTCAAAGAAATACAATCTTACTAGACTCTGGGACTGTCTATTTCCACTTAACCTAATAAATTTGAGATTCTTTCATGTATGAGTTTTTTTTTTTTCTTTTTGGAGTATTATTGTCTTGTGTAAATACATTGTACTTTGTTTGTTAGCTCGCCATTCGAACATTTGGGTTGATTCTAGTTTGGAGTCATTATTTGAAAAATCAACTGGGACCATTCAAATACAGGTAGCTTTTGTGAGAATACAAGTTTTTATTTCACTTGTGTAAATACTAGACTAGAATTGTGATGCCACTTGGTGTTTAACTTTCTATAAAATTACCAAACTATTTTCCAAACTGGTGTACCATGTTTTCTTTGTACAATCTATGAGAATTCCAGTTGTTCCACTGCAGGCACTAAGTATTGTCAATTTTTAAAACTATTCTAGCAAGTGCATAATTATATCTTATTGTGACTTTTACCTGCACTTATCTGATAACTAATAATATTACATATTACCACGTATATATTTCCATTCACATGTATATCTATAAATGGAAAATATATTTATATTTCATAAAATAAATATATTTCAATATATATATATTCCATAAATTGTCCTCAAAAGTTTTGTGCATTATTACACTTGGTTATTTTATTGAAATAAAGTAGGATTTTCTTGAGGTAAAGTTAATGTAACATAAAGTTGATCATTTTAATGTGCACAAAAGCATTTAGGACACACACAATATTATGTCACTGTGAACTCTATATAGTGCCAAAACATTTTGGTCATCCCAAAGAAAATTCTGCGTTCATTAAGCAGTTACTCTGCATTGCAATCTCTGTTCCAGTCACTGGCAAACATCAATCTGTCTGTCTCTATAGAGGTACCTCTTCTGGATATTTCAAATAAGTCATATCTTACAATATGTGATCTTACTGCCTGACTTCCTTCACTAAGCAAGATGTTTTTAGTGTTCACCCACATTGTATTATCTATTACTACTTGTTTTATTCTTATGGCTGAATAAAATTCCATTAAGATTATATATTACAATTTGTTTTTCTGTTCATCTGCTGATGGACAGTTGAGTCATTTCAATCTTTTGGCTATTGTGAATAGTGCACTGTAAACTGTGAACATACATATACAAGTATTTGTTTGAGTTCCTGTTTTCAATTTTTGGGTATGTACCTAGAAGTGGAATTACTAGGTTAATTGTTAATTCTATGATTAATTTTTTATGTAGCCACCAAATTGTTTTCTATAGTGGCTGAACAATTTTACATATTTCTATACATTTTCACTGATAATTATTATTTTCCTTTTAAAAAGAATTATATGCATCCTAATAGTTATGAAGTAGTATCTCACTGTGGATTAAATTTATGTTTTCCCAGTGAGACCAATGGGATTGAGAATTGTTTCCTATGTTTTTTGTCTATTTCTCTATATTCTTTGAAGAGATGTCTATTCAAGTTCTTTGCCCATTTTTTAATTGGACTGTTTGTATTTTTGTTGTTCAGTTGCAAGGACTATTTATATATTCTGCATACTATATATTAAGAAAGGTGATTTGCAAACGTTTTTTTCTCATTGTGTGTTGTGTTTTTACTTTCTTTACAATGTCTTTTCATGCACAACATTTTAATTTTGATAAAGTCAAATTTTTCTGTTTTAAAAAATTTTTTCCCAGTGCTTTTGATGTTACATTTCTGTTATTGACCCTTTTTGAAATCAGAAAATATAAGTCCTCCAAATTTATTATTCTTTTTAGAGATTGTTTTGGCTACACAGGACCACTTGCAATTCATTATGTATTTAAGAATAGATTTTTCCATTTTTTTCAACAAAAAAAGACTTATTGCTATTTTGATGGAGATTGCTTTCAGCCTGCAGATTGCTTAGGAAGTATTGACATGTAAACAATAATGTCTTCCTATCCAGAACACTGGATTAACTTCCACTTATTAAGATCTTCCTTAAGCAATGCTTTTTGGTTTTTATTGCACAGTTTTACTTTTTTGGACAAATTTATTTCTAGGTATATGATTCTGTTGGAACCTACTATAAATTGAATTGTTTCTTTTTTCTCTTTTGTTGGAGTCTTGCTCTGTCACCCAGGCTGAAGTGCAGTGGTACCTACTATAAATTGAACTGTTTCTTTCTCCTTTTTTGATGGAGTCTTGCTCTATCACCCAGGCTGGAGTGCAGTGGTACAGTCTTGGCTCACTGCAACCTACCCATCCCAGGTTCAAGTGATTCTGTTGCCTTAGCTTCCCAAGTAGCTAGGATTATAGGCACCTGCCACCATGCCTGGCTAATTTTTATATTTATAGTAGAGACAGAGTTTCACTGTGTTAGCCAGGCTGGTCTTGAACTCCTAACCTTTAGTTATCCATCCACCTGGACCTCCCAAAGTGCTGGGATTACAGGTGTGTGCCACCTAGCCCGGTCTGCTTACTAATTTTCTTTTTGGAGTATTTGCTGGTAGTGTAAAGGAAAACAACTCATTTTTGTGTGTTGATCTTGTATCCTGGAACATTAATTCATTTAGCATTACTAAGTAATAAATTTCTAATTAATTTTGTATATGTGCTCTTTATTATTTTCTACATATATTGCTTCACGTCATTTGGAAAGATAGTTATACTTCCTCCTTTCCAATTTGAATGTCCTTTAATTCTTTTTTCTCTTCTAATTGTTCTAGACAGTTTATTAAAATGTTAAATAGCAGTGATGGAAGTGGGCATCCTTTTCTTGTTCTTTATTTTAAGGGGAAAGGGTTCGGTCCTTCACCAGTGAATATGATGGTAGCTGTGGGAGTTTTGTTTTTAGACACAACCTTTAATATTTTGAGGAAGTCTCCTCCTATTTCTGGAGTGCTGAGTGTTCTTATCATTATTCATGATGCAAAATTTGGTCTGTAATTTTTTTTTCTTCTGATGGCTTACTCAGAGTTTGGTATTAAAGTAATATTGGCCCAATAAGAATTAGTTAGAAAATGTTTTCTCGTTTCTATTTTTGGAAGACTTGGAGAAAGGTTAGTGTTAATTCTTCAAATATTTGGCAGAATGTACCAGCGAAGACATACGGTCTTGGACTTGTTTGCTATGAGTGTTTTTTAAATTCCCAGAAAATTGATTCTTATTGTTTCTGCTAGTTTTTGTTATTGTTTGTGTGTTTTGCACTCCTTTCAGGAAAAGCCTAAATTTAGAATTTCTTCTCTCACCATTCTGGTTAATGTCATGTAGTACTGTTTTAAAGAGGATTTTTCATATCTAATCTAACATCATGCCAATAAATTATTATACTCTGGAAAATTAAAATCCTTTTGTCATTCAATATGGAGCATTTTGATTTCTAATATGATTCTCTAATAAAGAAAACAAGGATCCTTGTGGACACGGTTGAGTCTATAGCTGTGACAGGGGATAAACTTGATGCGTCAGAATCATCTTGCAGCTCCAGTAAGAAAATGCACACAGGTGCACACACACATACCATAACTGAAGGAATATCAAAGGGAGAAAGTTATCAAGTTAAAAGAGCTCCCAACGGCCAAACTTGAAACAATTTGAGCAACAAAATAATAATAAATTATTATATTACAACATAAAATATTAAAATGCATACTGGAGTCCATACTGACACAAATAATAAGCAAATAGATAAATAGATGATCACAATAGACACATCTTCCATGCAGAAGAATTTAGAATAATTTAGGTAGATACTACCCCAAGGATTTGGGCTATACGTAGTACTTTTTTTTCTCAAGGGTAGTTTTGGAAAAGGAAAGGGAAGAGTACTTTTACAACAGAGAAAACTGATAAACACTATCTCAGTCAAATGATTATAGTTAACATTCACTGTGAGCTGAATCTTCAAGGCTCAGGAATTCCTCCTGGGATCAATGGAGTCTCATATGTGCATGCCCCACTTGCACCACAGCTGAGGGACCCCAAAAAACAGCCAACTGTGGGTTTTATACCCTGGGGTCCTGTGAAGCACTGGGTTAAAGTGTTCAAGGATATCCTATTTCTGAGAGGACTGGAAAAGAGCCACGCTGTTCTCTCCAATCTCATTTTATCTCAGGATGTTGCATTCCCAGCACATTCTACAGGTATTCCTGAAAACTACAAATGAGAAAGATGGGAGAATTGAGGCAGTGCAACGCTAACCTGGAGAACTGGACTGCAAATAACATCTTTCAACTCACACTGAATCCAGAGCAAATGCTGGAGGAGTTGCCGGCAAGGCAGTTTGGCCTAAAACATTAAAATCAGTGTCCTGCTCTCATTCTCTCTGCATAGAGAATTGAATTAAGTTATTCTTAATAGGACTCATCCCCACAGATACATGGAAAGTAGTGGGAAATGCAGGAAAATTTTTTTCCAGGCTTTGTTGAATGCAGAACCTCTCCATCAGTACCTTAGAGCTTTGAGCAGGACTGGAAATACAGGTATAATCACTTTGGCAAACACAATTAAAAAAAATGTCTCCTTTGCTCATAATTTAACATCCTAGAAAGTATTTCTTACTGGAATGTCCTGAGACAACATTCTGCTACAAGCTTAATCTCTTTCCATTAGCCATGTTTTAATGATCTAATTTATTGTATACAGCATAAATGTTGAAGTTCTGGAGTTTTAAAAGGGGGAAGGGCAATGGTAAAATTATTTGAGGTCATTCAATCTTGACCAATCTAATCTAATATTCATTATCTATAGCCAGTAGTATCTCACTGATAGAAATGTCTTCTCACTATTCTTCCTGATTGTATTGCCAGACAATTCTACTCCACCACCATTCTTGCTCAGTTATCCTGCTGGAAGTTCTGTTTAAAATACAAGAACAGGCTGGGTGAGGTGGCTCACGCCTGTAACCCTAACACTTTGGAAGGCCAAGGCTGGTGGATTGTCTGAGCTCAGGAGTTCAAGACCAGCCTGGGCAACACGGTGAAACTCCATCTCTACTAAAATACAGAAAATTGGCAGGGCGTGGCAGCGTGCGTCTGTAATCACAGCTGCTCAGGAGGCTGAGGCTGAAGCAGGGGAATCACGTGAACCTGGGAAGCGGAGTTTGCAGTGAGCTGAGGTGGCGCCACTTCACTCCAGCTCGGGTAACAGAGCGAGAACTGTATGTAAAAAAACAAAACACAGAAACTTCTCTTACTTTTCTGAAGAAATTCCTTAAATGTTTATCTAAGATATTCAAACTATGCATCTCACCACACCAAGTCTTACAAAATCGATATCTTTTCTACTTCCATTTTGTGTAACCTATCTTTCCACAGTATATATTATTTGCATAGGGGTAGTGATATCAAATCTGAAATAATAAGCTTCCTCTGCCTCTATTTGTCCTTCAAACCTTTAACCCACAATTCTTTAGCCTTCTTTGTCTGAACTCCAAGATCAATATTAGAGCTTCAAGCTTTGGGCAGATCACAGATTCTCCTGTTTACCAATAATTACAATTAACTGTACTTATTTATTTATCTCTATGGGATCATCACTTCCTTAATTGCAGGTACTAGTTCTTTATCACATTTAAATCCCCTGTTTCTAGCATAAGGATTGATTGTCATATAATAGGCATTCAAAGGTTATTGGTTTGCAGGATAAAATATTTTTTGACCTTTTCCTCTGAATTTAACGAAACCACTCTACTTTACACTCGAACAAGTTGTAGCAGCCTAAATTGATCAGATTTACTGAATTCATCCTGGTAATTAATGAATGAAAATATTTCAACGTTCACACGCTCAAACAGTCTAATATCAGTATTATACTATATCCCTTCGAGGGTGGATGTTTTTTGGAAGCAAACCACCTTCTTCATTAGCCCATTTGTTTTTCTGGAAGAAATTCGTCTTTTGCCAGGAAACACATCTACTTTTCACTTTAGTTGAAATTGGCAAAACTACCACAGGGAAGAATTGACATTTTCCATCAATTTCTGGAAAGTGCAGTAGTACCAAATGTCATCAGAACTGAGTTATATTGGGAATTATTTTGAACTGCTCATGTACATGCTTGCAAAGTTTAATGTCAATCTTTGTGTCATAACAAGTAGGGCAATCTAGTGTCTAGAGCACCTGACTGGCCCTAAGGTTACTGAGTACTCCTTTTGCTTCAAATATTTTGGACACTTTTTATGATGCTCTTGTTCGACTAAAAGTCTGTGGCATTAAAAAGATGTGGAAGATATAATCTTTACTCACAAAATTATTCAGTCTAGAAGAGGAGGCAAAAAATCCACGTGTAAGTAATACTGAATAAGGACTGAGAAGACTAATTCTACAGTATAGATGGAGAAAATGTGTGTTTTACTTCATAGCCACAGAGCACAAAAAGTGAAATCCTAAATTAACTTATACCTTTTAACAGAAAGGTGAATACCTACTAGGTACTATGTTCACTACCTCGGTAATGGGGTCATTTGTACCTCATACCTTGTGTATCACACAATATACCCATGTAACAAACCTGCATATGTACCCCTTAATCTATTATACAAGTTGAAATTGTTTGTTTTTAAAAATACAGGTGGCATTTTTCTAATTGCTGCCTAAGTGTTTCAGTCATTAAGAGCAAATGAGATTGGAAAGTTTGAGATCCAACTAGTCTGAAATAATCATGGGGCTTCTAACTCAGAAAAGAGGCCTTGGAGTAAATAATTAAATGGGCATCAAATGAAGAGGCTAGGATGGGGGAAGAGAAAAGAGCAACGACAGGAACAAAAGTACAGAAAGAGAATGCAGCATGGAATAGATCACGGCGTGAAGTTAGACGACGTGTAGAAGGTATCACGTGTTCCTTCTCTATCCACTAACATCAGGTTCAAGGTGAATTCGAAAATGACCCTGTTCTCCCATTTCTTTAGGTGCTGTACACAGAGATGTCATCAGAAAGCAGACAGACAGAATTATGTATCATGGCTCTAAAATTCTCATTTATTTTACTCCATCCTGTACCAGTAATCTCACCTTCCCATCCTCATTTTTGTCTGTAAATGAAAACTAAGCACAATCTTAGAGTTATCTGGAAAATAAAATTTGAAATATGCATATAAAGGTCCTTATGATAGTCCTTATAATAGTTCCTGGTGCATATTTTATAGCCATTAACTATTCATTTACTGCAATTCAAAGATAAAACAAAACAAAAACAAATAATGTAAAACAAAACAGCCAATGGATGGATGAACCTATAAAATTTCAAAGCACAACTTAGCAAACACGTAGTGAAAATGCGTCAAGCATAAAAGGTAGCAGAAACTCACAAAAAGCAAAAAGAACTTGAAGAAAATATCCTTTAAAGGTCGAAAAGGAAACAGTGTATTTGAATTGATAGATAATTTCTGCAAGAGTAGAAATATATTATTTAAATGTTTTCATGACAACAGGAAACAAGATAAAAGTATCTGTCCAAAATCTAAAATGCATGCATGCGTACTAGCATATATTACATATGATTTTATCAAGTATCTATGTATATAAATATTTTAATATGTGTCATGTAAGTAAATATACATTTTAAAATATTTTAAGTAGAATTAACCAGGTCATTCCCTAAAATCTATGTAAAGATCTAAGTATAAAAAATTCTCTCAAGGTCACAGTTAAATTAATTTAAAATATACAAACTTCTTTCCTGTAATTGGTATTTTGATCACTTATATGCACTGACATTTACAAAAAGCCAGGCACTTATTTTTTTTAAAAAACTTCTGTTTTCTAATTTGAAAATGGTACCTAATATGTGTAGGCAGACATGAGTGTCTTAGGGACTATTTTTCAGTTGAAATCTATGACTCCCTTACATCAAGACAAGTTCTGCATGGTAAGTGCCCTCCTTACTTGTAATTGGGGCACTACACAGGAATCACAGCATCTAATTTGCTCTGGCAGCCGCATGACAGCAGGTTACCACTTAGTATTCTCTGGACAAAAGAAAGGATGATGAAGCACAGCTGTTTTTAAAGGCAGCCCATACTGGAAGCTGAATGGCTGAATCTATAACATTTCAAAGTGCAACTTAGCAAACACATAGTGAAAATGTGTCAAACATAAAAGGCAGTGGAAACTCACAAAAAGCAAAAAGAACTTGGGGAAAATATCCCTTAAAGGTTTTTACTTAAAAGGTTACGTGGGATAAGTTTTAGATTTCTTAGAACTTGCTCCTCATTGAGGAGCACGTTTGGCTTGCTTTTTACAAAGGAAGCTTCAGGGTACGTGTTTTCTAAAGCTCCCTAATACACTGGCACACTGAAACTGTATTTTAGGCTGCACAAGTGGATTAAAATTTAATATCTCCAAGAATCACTTTATAAACATTTTAGAAATATTACATATTTCTTTGATCATATCAGCTTTACCAATGATCAAAATGAGTTTCATCTTAATTTCTAACAATCGTTGATTGGCACCAACTACATGGAGTACTTTTTTGACGATTTTGAAGGTAATTGGTCCTCTCTTAAGCTTTACTGAAGAAAAGGTCAAATGAAGGAAAAATTCAATAGAAAAAAATTCAATAGAAAATAGAATAAGAGATTTCAGAGACTGGAAGAAGGAGCCTACCTGTGGTGAGGCTTTTTCTGGGATTTCGAAACTAGGGTCAATATCTATTTGAAAACTTGGAAAAGTATCAAAGACATCTAAGATGAGACTATCTAACACAAGTAGTCTTAGATAAGATAATGTAAGTTGTGAAGAGACTTGTTTTTAGTGCTTATTTATGTATATACGTGTATATACATATACATGTATACAATTATAGTGCTTGTTTATGTATATACATGCATATATGTATATTTCTGTGTATACATATGTTTATACATGTCTATATGTGTATACATAGTATACACACATATATTTTATAAGTAGATGAACATATTTATACACATAAACACACATGTAGAGCATATATACATATATACAAATATATGTGCATTTGTATATATAAAAACACACATATAGACATATACACACATGTATAGATATATATATGTATTTGTACACACATACATGTATACATGACTATGACTACAGCTAAAGCAAAGCACTTATTTGAGAGTTAATGTTCGGACCTATTCAGACCTGTGTTTAGAGTCTATTTTGGCTACTTCCAAAATGTGTTGCCTTAAGTGAAGTTGATTAAATTTACTATGCCTCAATTTTCTTGCAGGTAAGAAAGAAATAATAATGTGTATATATGTGTGTATATATGTATATATGCACATGTACATGTGGCTATGTGTGTATATATATGTGCTTTACATATATATATACACATATATATGTGTGTGTGTGTGTGTGTGTATACATATGCTTCCTGTAATCTAGAACCTAGGCATGGTTAGTAGGTAAGGTAACAAAATCAGGAACCAATGTTTCTAATAGTGTTATGCTTACTCCAATCATGAATCAATGGAGTCATAATCAATGTAATTAATGCAATCTATTGTTTAAATTTGGCTACTAAATTTGGCACCTGAGTTTATTCATTAGTAGAAATGATGTTAAATATTTTTGTGGTGAAATGAATGCTCAGAGTTTCAAGAGGTAGGAAATACCATACGTGAATCTCAAGCTGTGTATGGGAAATGTATAGAATCTAGCCCAACCAATGCTACTGGAGCACTATTCAAAGAACAGAGTCCTACTGGCTCTGCATCCCTCCTCTTCACAAAGGATCTGCCACTTCATGGAGTTACAAGTCTGGTTGGGCTTCTGTTTATGTCTTCTCTTACCTACTTCCAAGTCATCCTCATGCAAATGCTTAAATTATGGTGCTTTGGTCAGCAAATTGAAATTCTCAGAAATGTAGAATAGGTGTATGACTGTTTGTCCTGATTTCTATCATATTTGTATGCTTGGAGAAATTTGGCCTTAGACTTCCTTTTATTAAGGAATTCCACTTGGATATATGGCTCCTTAATATATCTATCCAACATTAGCCTAACAATCTTACCAAAGGCACCTGCAGCTTGCTGAACCATTAAATTGGCCCGGGTCAGTTTGCAGCAATAATGCTTTCACTGAATGCTCCCATTGCCAATATGCTACAATAATTGCCATCAATACCTTTCTCCTCCCCAGTAGACTAAAGATCCTTTGAAGGGCAGGATTTATATCTTACTCAGATTCTAACATATAGTAGGTTTGTAGAAAACAATTTTAGAATGAGTAAAGGGTTGACCATCCTGATCATTGAGAGAAGCATAAATATTCAAAAGTAAAAGCCACCCCTGTTGGTAAACAGACTGTGCTATTCCTAACAGGACATAAACCAGTGTTAACCATGAGACATCCACAAGGCTATATAAACCATGCTTTTCCAATGAACGCTCCATGGCTGTAAAATGAATAACAACCCCTCCTTTGAAGTTATTGCTCCTTTTTTTCCTAACCAATGACACTTTGGTCTAACTTCATTGATCTCATCTCCTGAATAAATGTTCCTGAACTATCTAATCGCTAAATGCCCTGTTTGCTTGATAGCATCTAATCCCTATCTGGTCTTCACTTTACCTTCCTTAGAATCATTTACTACACGACTAAACCCAATAAAAATGTCTCCTCACTCCGTTTTATGAGATATTTCTAAGAAGTCTTCTGAAATGCTAAATAAAATAACATTTAACTATTAAATAAATAAATTAATAAATGATTAATCAGGTTAAATAAAAATAATTTATTTAACTATAGCTGTGTCTCCAGTGTGCTTCGGCTGGTGGGTTTAGAGGAATACTTAATATAATTTAAAAAATGATTTTAATCTCTCAAAATTATATTTTTATAAATTACATAGAACACATAAAGAACTATATTGAATAAGTTATTCTTGTTTATAAACATAATTTTCAACATCTAAATTTTATCTGATTGTTTCAATGTCTTTCTTAATTCAGAGCTCTTCAATTCCTTAACATCTGTGACTTGTCAGCCTTAGACTTTCACAGTTTGGCTATGTTATCACGACTAAAGTCCTGTTGTATTAATTATATACTTCATGTAAAGGTCTTTTGTAGTTTATCTGCATGTATTTATCTACTTTATTATGTCATAAACAAATTAAAGTTAAGAAAAAAGAGCAACTGTCCCTACTTCTTATCTTGAAATATGCTCTGTAAAGAGAGATGATACAGTTATCTGTGACTCTTCTTAACTAAAGAATAGGCTAGTGAGGGAATCCTATGACAACTAGACCAGACCCAAGATAGAGACAAAACAAAACTTCAAAGCCTCTGCCAAATGTTTGTTGTTTGCTAAACATCTGTTGTAGTCTTTAATCAGCAGTACATACTCCAGAGGTAGTTAGGTTATTTAGAAGATCCTAAATATCGAAAGCTACATTACCCTCATATGCACAAAGGAACTCTTAATTAGCAAAAATGTATGAGAAATTATTTTTTATTGAGGAAGAAGTAATGCTCCCAGATGTACTGATTGCTTAGAAATATACTAATACTTTGATGCTTGAATATGCAAGAGTATCAGAATCTGGGGGACTTTGCAACTTACATCATTTGAATTTCAATTCATAGCCGAGGGGGACCCTTGGAAGACTGTGTTGTCAAATATCAAAAGAAGTTAGCTGAATTAGTCAATTAAGAATTACAACCATTTTTCAAGTGCTTGTTTCATGTGAGGTTACTGTCTAGCACCAAAACAAAAAAACAGACAGAAAACAACAGGGAGTTAAAGTTTCAATGGCACGGAATGAGAAACAAAAGGAATATTTGGAGCTTATTTGATAAAAATGTTAATTATGGTGGAGTAATTTTCTTTTATAAAATTTCATTTGATTATGAGAGTTGGGGGGGTGGGGAGAGGGCAGGAAGCTCTAGGACTCACCTAACCCTAATTATGAATCTATTGAGTTCTATCAAAACAAAGTGTGAACAATTTGTTCACAATTGACCCAAGTCAGTTCACAGCACTCCCTGTGGTACAAATCCTCTTAATATCTGTAACAGTCAGTAAATTTTCTTGCACAGACCAGAGGCTCATGTGGTTGGAAGTGAAGAGGTAGCGCTTCCCGTTAACTTGCCAGCTCTTTACTTCCATCACTGTCTACATCACCCTTCACTGAGCTCATTATGACCCAGAGCACCTTGCAGGCAAGGTGGGATGTTCATGCTCAGATTTATGTGGCCGCCAGCAGTAAAAGAATTGAAAGAACAAATGTGGAAAAGAGAGTGTTGTCGAGAAAGAGGTAACTGGCTGAGAACCTGTTATACAGAGAATGGATTCAGCAACAGACTTTAGGAAAATCACCTTTTCTTCTAAATAGTGAAGAGTATAGTGACTCCTGAAACAGAAAAGACAGATGGAATTGAATTAATGAAGCACAGTAGATTCTATGTCTTTTACATAGAAACTATGGCTTCGCTGAGAGAACGAGGGAGAGCAAGATTAAATATTTAATGAACCACTCACATGCTTAATTACTGTCTCATAGAATGAAATTCTTGAACCGGAAGGTAATTTAGAGATTACCTGTCCCAGTCCCTTAATTTACAGGCAAGAATTTTGAGGCAGGGAGAAAATACATGGTTCATCTCAATATCACATCAATTGTAAATAGAACTACGACTATAGCAAAGTATAGTCGAGAATTAATGTTAGATTTACTCAGACCTGTGTTTAGATTTTATTTTGGGTACTTCCAAAATGTGTTACCTTAAGCAAAGTTACTTAAATTTACTGTGCTCTAGTTTTCTCATGTGGAAAACAGAAATAATGATTCTAACCCATGAGAAATGGTATGAGGGTTAAATGTAATTAAAAAAAATCTAACATTATGTTATTGTTTTGAAACATTTTGATGACCAAATATATTAGGTTTACTTTAAAAAGATTTGGTTTGGGATTTTATTTTGATCAAATACCAAATACAATAAATTAGTTTAGGTTCAGCAAAATTTGATTAAGAGGTATCTGAAATTAAAAGGGGTCTAACATTTGGGTCTAGTTTACATATTTTTACTTTATTTAATGAAATAACCCTAATGTAAATTTACTTATGAGGAAATAGAATTTCAGAGTTAATAATTTTCCCAGTCTTACAGCTAATAACTAGAGGAATCGGCTGTGATCCTGTCTTTTTAGAGTCTTTTCAGACTCTTAACTGTGATGTAATATGTCACATGTCCTTGTCAGAATGAAGAGAGCCAAAAGTCACCATGGTGATTACAGATGCCTAGTTGTTATTTAAACAAAGAGAGTCACCAAAAGCTTATTGATTTCACGTGTTACACAAGTTTGCTTTGGATGAGCTATAAACAAGTATGCCATGCTATCTAAAACAATAGCGACCAAAGATGAAAAAGAAAATTTAATTCTTCTATACTACATAATTTTTGTTATGCTGTGCTTAAGGAGACTCAAGTTCTTTCCTATATAGATAATAATACTGTCACAAAATTTTAAAAATCATAAAGACCACTGGTTTAGAAGTATAAACACTAACTTTTATACTGAACATAAAAGCAAATACTATTGAACCATTAATCTGAAAAGAATCTCAAAAGAGCATTTAATCTATCTCTTCCCTCAAGAAAGAACTTTATCAAAACTATTTATGTGAAATGCTAAATGCCTCCAGAGAAATATTTCTTAAACTTTTCAAGTATTTCAGAATTTCATTCAACCTGATAGGCTACATAAAATATATTGTGTATGAATCTTAGTAGGTCAATTCACATGTACAAGAATGGTCAACTATTTCTCCTATAACTTATTTTTCATTTCCAGCTAACATCCATTGTTGTCATTACATTTTCCCAGAGTTTTGAATTTACTGCACAGACATTTTAGATTTGAACAGGAGTCTGTTGACATGCTCATTTTAATAGATGGCCTTACGTTTTTGGCTCTATGGTTCTCTGTGTGTTTACTTACCTTTTTCACATTCTGACTGCCAGAATACAGACAGAACAGAGTTATCTTCTCTCTGGGTTTTTGCTTTCTCACTGCTACTAGTGTATAAAACCAGTTTCTCTCCCATAGGTGTGACTGAATCAGAAAATATTGCAAGATTGATTATCTTTCCTTTACTATCTCAGATATGCTCTCCGCTAGTTGGGCTGAATCTGTGGGTAGATTCTTTCTCCTTATGTTTACCAAAGTTACCCTGATGGAGAGAGAAAGTCTCTTTCATGATTGTTTTAACAAAGGTCCTTGGTAGTTAAGTTATTCACCTGGTTGAGATCATAACCATTTCTGAGCCAATCAATGGCACTACAAACGCACAATGGACTGATTTTGATCCTGTGTCCATTTCTAGATTTGGGTTGATGTCCTCCCATGCACAGTATGTGCAATGAGAGTTAGAGATATCAATGAGTGAAAGGAATCAAGGTAGGGGAACTGGAGGCTGACAATTTAGAACAATAAAATTAATTTCAGGATTAAACTCTTGCCAGCATTAAACTCTTGCCAGCATTACTCTCAGCCCAAGCTTGTCTCCTCATTCACTTCCATTTTTGGGAAATCTCACACATCAGAGATAAAGCTATGTTCTTTTTTCATTTTGGCCAAGACATTTTCATGGCCTTGAAACTTCTTGTACTTAACTATATATCTCTTCTAGAATCCTAATTCTTTGTGCTTTTGGGACACAAAATCCGGAAAGACTGCTGTACACACTTCTTGATTTAGGCAATGATTGATTATCTGCTTGAATGAAGGAAAGGAAAACGTAGAAAAACAATGGGAAGAAGATTTATGCTGATGTTCAAAATTGTATCCTGATACATGGTTTAAATTCAATTTTATGCTTAATGACATAATAAGTTTTCAATAGCATAATTAAAGAACACATAATATCTATGGTAAATAATGTTAAAAACTTGCTTTTAAATAAAAATAGAGGACTTGTATACTTTCTAAGAATAAACATAGCAGTGAAAAAAAGAAGCGTCTTTTTACTAACAAAGACAAATACACTGCTGATGAAAGTAATGTGTTCATTGCTGAGTAGTAAGACATCCAAGAGGCTGATTAGATCTGATCTTTCAGCAGGGATGCAGCTATAACTTTTTGAATTCCAGGAGCCTAGCACCTGACATACAATTAGTAAATTTGAGAAAAAATAAACACATGCATAAATTGAACTCTCATTATTTTGATTTTATTTATAGAAGCTATGCACTGAGAGATTTTTTTCTTTACTTCTCTTCTTTGATCAATTAAAACACTTCACACCTGAAAGCAGGAAAAAGCACAGGCACACAAGTTTTAAGAATTTTACCAAACCTAGAAAAAGCAACTAAACACCGTGGTAATATCCCCAATTTTTTTCTGTCGTATGAAGGTAATCGGATAATTTTTGTCTGTCTGTTTTTCTTGATGTTCAATGTACATATATATGCACATTTTATATATATATTTATATAATATATATTAAATATGTATTATTACATAATATACAGAGAGACAAAAAGAATATATACATACATATATAAATATGTATATATATATATATATATATAGACATATTTTTGAGATGTAGTCTCGCTCTGTCACCCAGGCTGGATGGAGTGCAGTGGCTCGATCTCGGCTCACCACAACTTCAGACTCCCAGGTTCAAGTTATTCTCCTTCCTCAGCCTCCTGAGTAGCTGATATTATAGGCACCTGCCACCGTACTCAGCTAATCTTTGTACTTTTTTGTAGAGATGGGATTTCATCATCTTGGCCAGGCTGGTCTTGAACTCCCGATCTTGTGATCCACCCACCTTGGCCTCCCAAAGTGCTGGAATTACAGGTGTGAGCCACTGTGCCTGACATAAAATGTATATTTTTAAATTACTAAAATAATTCATACTATTATAAGTTTAAAAATAGAAGAAGAATAAAGGAGAAAGTGGAGAAGAAGCAGAAGGAGAAAGAAAAAGAGAAGGAGAAGAAGAAACATCACCAAGCTTTCCATCACCAAATAGAATAATCAGTGCTAGTTTAATGTATACTTTTGCAGTTTTAGTTTTTAGTATCCAATTTATAGGTTTTGTCTTTGACATAGCAATAATCATACTAAAACTTGCCTAGCTTATATACATCCCATTGAATAACTAATTTTTCACCAATTTGTTTACTGGTAATGTTTGGCATGTTTTTATGTTTGCTATCTAGTTTTATTTTTCTATTTAAAAGATACTTGCGACTGAAAGCCATTCGACTGTCAGACAGTAGTAATTTATTATTTTAAAAACGTAATTAAATGCTCTCTGCTAAAGACATGTTATTTTTAGTTAAATTCACTAGAGCTATTACATACAAGTTTATCATTTTTTAGAAATCTGATTTATTTTAGTATCAAATATACTTATTTTATATTTACTTTGCCATTTTAAGACTGAACTTTATGATAATACATGAAATTTTTAAAATTTACATCTGAACTGGGCAAGTTCACATTTATAATAGGGAAAGACAATCTGAAAGTGACGAGTAAAATGAGGACCTACAAACGAGGCTCAAATATCATGACCAAGTTTAATTTAGTCCTATGGTTCTAAAGGAAATTTAGATGAAGACAATTAATCAAATTTCAGTCATTTTTGAAGGATTCTTGGAGAAGAAATAAATCAGGAGGTTAAATGTAGAAAAATAAATGGGCTGGGGCCTGTTGTTTATTTGAATTTTCATATTCTCATGAAAAGTGAAAAAAAAAAAAGAAAAAGAAATGGGCAATTATAGTAAAGTAGCCATATTCCTATAGTGAGAAGAGAAAAGAACATTAAATCCTATGTTAGGCCATAAACATCGCTTTCTATGGAAACCTTTGGGAAAATACAAAGACAACAGAGTTGTCAAGTAATATAAAAGAAGTTATTTTATTGTTAAGTGTGGCTTCTGCCTGAATTCTCACTGCAGACTGCTCTGGAGACACTGGATTAGGCCAAGAATGGCACCGTTTGCAATACATGCTTATAGTTGACAAAACCGTAAGCATGGGATATTTTTGTTTTCACCATCTCTTCCACCTATGCTGAAATCTGAGTTCAGAATTGTTTAGACTGCTTGGATGACACATAAGAGTAAGAACAAAAGAACAGATGATCAAATATACAAGATCAGATTCCAGCTGCAGGCATTCTACCAATCTCTACCAAAGGAACAAAGGGAATAAAGAGAGAGATGAATAGTTGGGTTTTCACTCCTCAGTGAAGGTTTAAGAAACCCCTATGTAGGACACAGCAGCCGTGGAGACTCTGTTATATATTGTAACTTAGATTTATAAAAATAGTGTAATTTTTCAAGAAATTATCACTTTCAAGAAATTTTTTTCTTTCAAGAAATTATCAAGAAAGAATCACTGTTCACAAAAAAGTAGAAGGTACTCAATGTTGAGGTCACATCTGGCTCAGCATTATCATGTCAGGAACATAGGGACAAAAAGAAGATAAAATTAACAGATTTAAATATGAGGAAAAGGCAGTGTGGTTTGGGAAGTAATTCACCTATTGTCATATTTTTACAAGTAGACATCTGCTTTTGATGACAGAATAGATCCTTCCAGAATGTATCTTCTCGTAGTTACTTCACCATCTAAATTAGCTTTGGAACCAATGTGATCCTTCTTGGCTCCTCCTCTCTGTCCCATATCTTCTTTTTTTTTTTTTTTTTTTTTTTTTGAGACAGAGTCTCACTCTGTCACCAGGCGCCAGGCTGGAGTGCAGTGGCACGATCTCGGCTCACTGTAACCTCCGCCTCCCGGGTTCAAGCAATTCTCCTGCCTCAGCCTCCCGAGTAACTGGGAGTACAGTGGCGCACCACCATGCCCAGCTAATTTTTGTGTTTTATTTTAGTAGAGATGGGGTTTCACCATGTTGGCCAGGATGGTCTCGATCTCTTGACCTCGTGATCTGCCCGCCTTGGCCTCCCAAAGTGCTGGGATTACAGGCGTGAGCCACCGCACCCGGCCCCATATCTTCTTTTACCATTTCAGTCTTAACCTATCCCCCAGGCATTTTTACTTCTTTATAGCCCGTGTCCTTCCTTTTTCTCAATTTATGAATGCCTCTATCTTATGCAGATCTCCCATAAGTCTGCTGTAAGATCTGCCTACCTTTCTTTTGTCTTCTTGTTTTATTTGTTTATTTTCAACTTCTTCTTGCCAAGAATAATTTTCTAAGCCCAGGAGCCTTTGGAGTATATTTCAACCATTTTATAAACACAATTTCTCTTTCGGGAGATTTGAGTTACAGTCTCAATGTGGGTTAAGATAGTATCTTACTAACGAATCCACAGGTACTCAGATCCTTTTGCTGACCTCTTTTGATAAACCTGTTGGGACCCTTCAGCATGCTCTTTGATATGAAAACAAATAAAACATTCACCTCTTTTCTTATTAAATCTTGACAGTGTAGCCGGCCATGGTGGTGTGTGCCTGTAATCTCAGCTACTTGGGAGGCTGAGGCAGGGAGAATCTCTTGAACCCTGGAGGCAGAGGTAGCAGTGAGCTGAGACGGCACTATGCACTCCAGCCTGGGCAAAAAGAGTAAAACTCCTCAAAAAAAAAAATCTTGCTAGTGGGTTTCACCTCTGGGAAAATAGTTCCATGTTCATTTCATGTATCTCATAATCCCCTAGCCTCTATAATAACAAAGTTCTCTTGTTGTTCTGCGTTAATATGTCCCTAAAAGTCAAAGCATTCCAGGTGCAGCCTCCTGGTAGTGGTTTGCAACTTTGGGATCGTGATATTTTTGTTTGTTTAGTTCCACATTTATCAAGAAGAAGCTACAGTTCCTATGTAATGAATGTGTCATTCACTTCCATTTGTTCAGTAAATGTACTCCACCAGAAAATAACATAATTTGTTTATTTTTTTCTGGTTGTATTAATTTTGTTTTTTTGGTTTGTTTGTTTGTGGATTTGTTTTGTTTTGTTTTTCAATATTTACTCCGGTTTCTCAGGGCAACATTCGTCCAATTTTGTCTCAGGGAAACTTGTCTTCTCTCATTTAGCCCAATGTTTGGTCTAGCACCCAACTTAGATCAAGGCAGTTGCTGCCTTAGAGCTCTCTCGTTATGCTCATTGCTCTGTAATGGAGGTAAGACTCATTTTTATTCATCATTTTTGGAATTGGTTTAATTTATTAAGGAATCAAACCTTTTTTCTCCTGGAATAAGAGATACAGTGATCATCATATGTGATTTCATGATGGAGATGGGGAGTGCAGACATAATATGAGCATTCAAGAAAACTGCACATGGAATCTAATGTGACTTTGGAATGTACAGGCAGCTTTGTGAACTAATTTATTTTATTGTTTTTCTTTTCATTATGCAACATTGAATTTTTATCAGTTTCTATTTTTTTCTTAATCATTACATTTATTAACCTAAAACATATTTAAACCTTTACTTTTCACTTAAATTTATATATTTCTAATTGTTGAGTATAAACACTCAATAATTTACACACATAAACACACACACGCACACACTTTTATTTCATGTGTGGTATTACCAACTTTCTCCCTCTTTCTCCCCCCCCACACCCCCCTGTAATATCTCTAGTAACTCTCACACACACATATTCACAACCAAAGAGAATTGCTCAGTTATTTAAAATGAAGTGATTGTCTTCTAATGTGAATGATTTTTTAATCTGAATAATGTTGATTTGTTCAACACAGCTCAACCGGTATGTTAGTTTAGATATAAGCAAAAGATACTATGTGAAATAAAATGAAAATTCTTTATGTCTGGGTTAGGATTTTATAGGAAAATGTTAAGTTTTAAAAAATTACTTCCTTATAACTGATGTTAAGAATAAAAATGGATTCACATGAGGCAAAATAAAATCAAGCAATTCTTTTCTATGTAATCTATTTATGTTCCTATTGATGAAAAAGAAAGGTTTAACAGCATATATTTTGGAGTAGGAAAGTGTATATTGAAAGAAGAAAATCTTACTCAAGGCTGGGACTTTGTAACATGGAGTAGGAATTATGCTTTTATCAAAATACAGCAATTACTTTCATTATCTCTTTTTAAAAATCCCTGTGTACTAAATGACCAAAACTTAAAGGGTAAACTGTATTATTTCAGTGGAGAAATTCTGACTTTACAACAAGAATGTGCAATTATCTTCAAATCATCCCCAAAATTATTTACAAAGGGATAAAAAGATAGGTTTAATATTGATTTACAATTGTATTTTCAGCTGTGCAAATTTTTCTGAAGTAAATATATGAAAGGAGTGGACCATGAATAAGCTGTAAAGACATTCTTAGCAGGAATGTATAGAATAATAGGATTTTTGTACTAATAAGAAGTGCAGTTCTAGGGACTTTGTTAGATAAATTAAAGTTCATCCAAATAATAACATAGTGCTTCAAGGTAAAATATAGTTGACTAATATTTATTAGCCTAAAGCTAACTTATGTTATCTTGTTAAATGCGCAGTGTTAGACATACAGAAAACAACCTTGAAAATAGTTTTGCCATAAATATTTGTCTGAGTGTGTGTTTGTGTGTTATTGGAAAAAAATACAAAGTTTACACACCAAATTTTTAACTATTTACCATAGGTGGAGAGATTAAATCATATTTTTATTTCTTTTATTTTAATTTTATTGTTAGTATTCTTTCTTTTGTTTCTTCAGTCCACATATATGTGAGATATAATAAAGGTTAAAGTCAAAGACTAGGTTTAGGCTTATAATTGAACACTACAAACAGCCCTTGCTGTCTTATTGAAGGCAAAAGACCCTAACTCAAATATCAAATGTCCTTTACCTAGATTGGTTGTTGGTGCTTAAAATTACATAATTGACTTTTTGTTCTTTTGAGCATGTAAAATCCCACATTAAATATTGGGAGGGTAACGCTACTAAAAATGTAGAATAGAATACATGGAATACAAGAATTAAGGTCTCAAGAAATATAGAAAAGAGAGAGAAGAAAAGAAAAGAACTTCAGGTTCTTTATTTTGCTTGGATTTTGTAATGACAAAACCCATGATATCCATATAGATAAATTTTCAACTCAGTTTAAGAATAAATAATTTATATTCCTAAGTAAAGTTTAAAGTGCTTTCAATTGGAAGTTTCAATTTAAAGTTATGATTCTCAATGATTTAAAAGGTGATTCACTGAGAAAATATCAAAACAATCAACTTTGTTGAAAACAGTGGGATTGAAAGAGGGTATTTTCTCATTGTAATGTAAGTTGCATATACTAATCAAAGAAGAGCTGTAATATAGAAGGATTTTCAAACCACAAATCCTCAAACCTTACAAATACATATATATATTCCATTAAAATCAATTTATATTATCCAGAAGTATGCTCACTTTTACAGACATCTTAAAGTATTTCTTATGTTGGGGCATCACATTCAAAGATCTATTGAACTATTTATAATGAAATGATAATTATTTCTATTTATTTTAGTTCCCCAACAATTCTAATGCAGAATTTTCCACTCAGTTTCATTAACTGTGCTCAGACTGGTTTTCCCTACTTTGCAATCTATGTTTTTCCAGATATGGGCAAAGTTTTTTTTGTTAGATAATTTTGCATATAAAAATGCAATGGAGTGCATGAATGTCTTAAAATATCTCATTTATGAAAAAGAAATTTAACTAGTTGATTAGAATGTCTGAGCTAAAGTCTACCCATACCATTACATATTTGATAACTTACAGTACATTAGAATCAACAACAGAAGAGTTTTCATTTATGTAGCAACAACTACATATCCAATTCAATACACATACCTAAACAGTTCTCATATCTCAGCTTGATTTCTTTAGAAGCTATTTCCCTTGAATTTTATATTTTCAGTAATGAATATACAATAGAAATGAATAAATGTAATACTAAATTGCTTGTCTACTATTTTGAGAAGAGGAAGAAAGAAAAAAGAAAGAAAGAAAGAGAAAGAAAGAAAGAAAGAAAAAGAAAAAAGGAAAGAAAGAAAGAAAAAAAAGAAAGAGGGAAAAGAAGGAAGAGAGAGATAAAGAGGGAGGAAGGAAGAAAAAGGAAGGAAAACACGGAGGAAAGACCCTTTAAATACCATGCTATTTAATGAGATGTTTAACATAAATAGTTGAAGTTTTCTTACAGATTGAAATAGATTGGGATGATCTAATTTATGAAAAATAGGGAAAAGTAATAAATATCCAGAGGGAAAATGTTAATAAATTCCACTGGCTTAAAAGCTTGAGATATATTGCAGAGCAAAGTGATTCTAGTCAAAAATAATGTAGTTATTTCAAACTAACTGAGATTCTGAATTTCAAATGTTTCACCATAAAAAGATGAAGTAAGGTGACATACATGTTAATTAGCTTGACTTTGTCACTCCCCTTTGTTCACATATAACAAATCACCACCTTGTACCCCATAATGTATACAACTATAATTTATCAATTAAAAATAATATTAATGCAAAAATTTAGAGCACCATACATGCAAAATAAATAACTCTAAAACCTGAGATATATGTATGTTACTCATTAGTATGCAAATAAATGAGCAGAGAGATGATGATTTCAGAAATATACCAATTGGACTCTTAATTTAAGAAGGCTTGATTGTTTTTATATTTGCACTTGTCAAACATTAGTGTGTAATAAATGTTTAAGCACAATCTATTTTGTCTTACCTGATGGCATTTTTTTTGTTTGTCATAGGACAAACTCTTGCTTGTGATGTCATTTTTTCATGTTTGACCACTGCTTCTGAATTATAAACATCTTTAGGAGAATAAAAGATTCCTGATGGGGACTCCATTTCTTCAACAGCCTAAAAGTGGGAAGCTGATACTTAGAATTTACAAATATTTAAAAATATGGTATTTTAATGTACAACGTTATAGCCATAATTAATGTTACAAAAAGTTCTTCTCACTTTTTCCTCCTATTTTAAGAAATGGTGACTGATTTTAAGCTTATATAAAGATGTGATTGAGTTATAAAAGAATAATCTCTATCTGATAAAACGTTAGGCATATTTTACTTTGTACAACTTAAATATAGGCAAAATTCTCTGTAATGCTCTAGCCATCTTTAATGTAGGAGAGAAGCAGTTGGGTAGCAAATTAGCTGTTCTGTGGCAATATGGTCTGAGCAACCATGTAAACAAAGAAATCTGCTAATCACAAGCAATTTCTCATGAAACAAAGACAGCAGCTAATTGAGAGCATCTGAGGCTAAAATAAGATTAACTTCAAAATGAAAACCCTCGCAGCTTCTTGTAGGAAAGATGTTGGGTTAACAGAAAGCTTACAGCAGTTTAGAAGTGAAAAATCTTCATAGAAATCCTATTTCTCACTCTGGCAAAATAATATTACAAACCCATAATTAACTTTCTCTCTAGCAAAACTGCTTGAAAGCACATAAGAAAATGACAGAAATGAATTCTTCAGGGTTCAGAACAGAAGAGCATCTTATAGACAAATGTACGACACAGTGAGCCTCCCATAGGCTGCTTGGTGTGCCTTGCCCAGCTGCTGTTTGTGCCTAAAGAGCAGAGGTGCATATTCTCAGGGGCTCTCACCCTCTTTTGCATTGGTAGAGGAGGCTACAGATAAAACAACAGCCACAGATTGTTAGGTGGGAAGAGTCCCAGGGTTGAAGGCAGGCCTGAGTGTGGGGGAGAATGAGAAGAGATGCGGAAAGGGCAGGCAGCAGTAAACCCATGAGCACATCTTCTGCTGAGTAAAGATTACACAACAGTGCTTCTCAGAGCCCAACTTTACGGGTTAAAAATAGACAATGAGTTAAAAGATGGGATTTTATCAAAAGAAGAGGCAGAAGTTAGTGACACTTTTACCACATAGCACATATAGGGTGAAAAGGATTTCAAAGTACTAGGCTTAGACAGGCACTAAAATAGGACAAAGCCTGAATATATTGGTATCTCAGAGTGCTTGGTTTCATTTTGGGTAAAAACTGAAATACTACATCAACCCTGTTTGTAGGAATATATATGTAATGCATACAACATAGAAATATAAAAATTATATATACATACCTAAAGATATATAAATATATATAAAGAATATAAATAGATATACACACATATACACACACACATATATATATACACAAAAACACATGTAACTTACTATATAATGAATATCATTATTTGTTAATTATTAATAACATAATCACTTTAGATTAATACAATTATATGTATTATATACTTTATATATAATTATGCATACAGAGATACTGAACTAGGTTATGCCTATGCATATTATACAAGCATATATGGATGTATAATATATACACAGCATGATAGATGAGGGGGAAGGAGAGCATGCATACGAATGCATAATATATACACAGTTTGATAGATAACAGGAGAGAGAGCTAACGAAGTGAAAGAAGAAAAAAAAGGAGAAGAGGGGGAGGAGGTGGGGGAAAGGTGAGGAAAGCAAAAACAAAAGAAGAATGCCCACTTTTCAACATAAGATCAAAATTGAATATATAGAGATAAAAGTTGCTTTGTTTTTCTATTTCTTAAGATGATAGCCAAAAATGTATTTTTACTACTCAAGTTACTTCTAGTTTTAAGCTCAAACTCTTGTTTAACTCCTAGTTAAGCACACTCTCACCTCCACGAAGCATTTCTCTGCCTGCAATTTCTTTCTTCTTTTCCCAGTAACAATCTGAGTTCCGCAGGACTTCATATATCCTTCTTATATTGAGAGAAAGGAATCAAAGCTAAGGTGAGTTTTCCCCTTACTCTTTTTTATATTTGTGGTCTTTCTTCTTTTCTATTTTCATAGCACAAACAATGCAAAGTGGGTGCCTGAGGGGAGGTGGTGGTTTCCTCCTGCTGAATCAGCCCTATGTCAGATCTTACTGGCACTAGTGGGCCTCAGAGGCTCAGATGCTCTCTCTAGCTGCCCCTAAGCTGATCTGTTCACAGCGCAGTCTCTGGTATGAGGTTTCCTTTCTTGCAACACAGTAACCATGAAGCAAGCACACAGGTTCTTAATTCTTGACTACCTTTGGAATCTTCTTGAATACAGGCAAATCTATTGCTCTTTTCATCCCTTTATTGATCTGTGGACAACTATGGTGAAAACCACATAGCCCTACATCTGCCTAAATCTGCAATGTAGTTATTCTTACTCTACTGTGGTTGACTGCCTCGTTTTAGGGAAGGACAGTGACCTAGGTTGCCTTCTTCAATAGTTTCATAGAAATGAGAAGAAAACTCTTTATTAAAATTCACAGTATTACCTATCTAGGTAATTTATCATTTCCAGTACACATTATAATCATAAAAAGGGAAATAATAATCAGAGGCTCTCATTCCTGTAACAATTCTCTCTTTTCTTTCTACAAATATCCAAATTCATCATCCCTTTCCAGAAAGGAATATTAGCTTTTCTTTTTGTGTTAAGAAAATTGCTCTATTATCACCAAACTTTTTTTTCCAACTTGTATTATCATTGTGATAAACTTTGAAAACATTGGGAATTAACTCTTGATTTGCAAAGTATTTTTTTTCAGAATCAAAACAAACAGAAGAAAACAAAAATAATTAAGCCTGAATAAATGATTCTGGGACGATAGCAGACTAATAGACTAGATCAAGAAAATGTGGCACATATACACCATGGAATACTATGCAGCCATAAAAAAAGGATAAGTTCCTGTCCTTTGAAGGGACACGTATGAAGCTGGAAACCATCATTCTCAGCAAACTGACACAAGAACAGATAACCAAACACCACATGTTCTCACTCATAGGTGGGTGTTGAACAATGAGAACACATGGACACAGGGAGGGGAGTATCACACACTGGGGTCTGTTGGGGGGAAATAGGGGAGGGACAGTGTGGGGTAGGGAGTTGGGGAGGGATAACATGGAGAGAAATGCCAGATATAGATGATGGGAAGGAAGGCAGCAAACTGCATTGCCATGTATGTACCTATGCAACAATCTTGCATGTTCTTGACATGTACCCCAAAACCTAAAATGCAATAGTAAATATATAATATATTATATATTTATATTATATATATAATATATATTATATAAAATAAATATATAATATATATATTTTTTATATGTATATATAAAATAAAATAAAATAAAGAAAAGAAAATTAGCTGGGCATGGTGGTGCATGCCTGTAGTCCCAGCTACTTAGGAGGCTGAGGAGGGAGAATCACTTGAACCCAGGAGGCAGAGCTTGCAGTGAGCCGAGATCACATCATTGCTCTCCAGCCTAGGTGACAGAGTGAGACTCCATCTCAAAAAAAACATGGGTTAAAGATAGTAAAAAAACTAAAGGAAGACGTGGAAAAAGACAAGAAAATTATATATAAACAGAATGAAAATATCAATGTAAAAATAGCAAACAAAAATAATCACAAAAAATTCTGCAGCTGAAAAATAAATAAATGCTAGAAATTGAAAAACAATTATCAGGGATTCAAAGGCAGATTTGAACAGATCGAAGAAATAAACAGTGAAGTTGAAGACAGAACAATTGAGATTATTGAGTTTAAGGAACAGAAAGAAGGATACTAAAGTGAAAAGAGTCTAAAAAACCTGTGGTTCAGGGATGCAATCAAGCTGACTAAAATGTATTGTGGGAGTCTCAGAAAAAAAATAAAAAAACAAGCAAGAAAGGACAGAGACAATATTTGAAGAAATAATGGTATGATGATCTTAAAAAGATTCACAATAAAACTCACTGTAATCAAAATGTCAAAAGACAAAGAAAAAGAGAGAATTTAAAAAGTAACAAGGGAGAAGCAACTTGTCGCATAAAAGGGATCCTCAATAAGATTATTGGCAGAGTTATCATCAGAAGTTTTGGAGGCCAGATAGCATTGAACTAATACATTTGCTAAAAATAAAATGAAATAAAATATGTGTCAAAATCGTTTTTCAAAAGTGAGGGAGAAATTAAGACGTTTCCTGTTAAACAAAAACTGAAGTAGCTCATTACCCCTAGTGCTGTCCAGCAAGAAACAGTAATGGGAATTCTGCAGATTGTAATGAAAGAATACTAGGGAATATCCTGAAGTCATATGAAAAAATAAATATCTCAGTAAAGGTATTAAATATATTGGGCAAATATCAAAGCTAGTTATTTAAACTTTGGTTTGTAACTCCACTTTTTTGTTTTCTACATGATTTAAGAGACTAACAATTTAACAAAAAATCATTAGTCAAAAAGTTAGTAGTATTACAATTTTGTAAATTTACATTTCTGCTTTTGCATAATTTAAAAAACAAACACATTAAATATTATTAATTTTTGTTTTTGGATACATAATGTACAAAGACATAATTCTGTGACAACAGTAACTAAAAAAGGTGTGAAACAAGCGTAAGTTAGTAGAGTTTTTCTATTTTATTTAAGTTGATATAAACTCAGAGTGTTATAACTTTAAGTTGTTAAATGTAATTTCCATGGTAACCACAAAGAATAGTTATATAATACAGATACTTCTTGACCTATAATAGAGATACATTCTGAAAAGCTTACTGTATATTGAAAAATTGTAAATCCAAACATAAATTACAGATTATTGGTATATACAAAAGAGATGCGAAGGGAAGTCACACATTTCAGTACAAAAAGCAACTAAAAACAAAAAAAGCTATAAGGTATATAGAAAACAAATAACAACATTTCAGAAGTAAGTCCCTCCTCAGTAATTACTTCAAATCTAAATTGATTAAATTATGCACCATGATCAAATGGGATGTATTCCTGGAATTCAAAGATGTTTCAAAATGGAACTATCAAACAATGTAATATACAGATAGCAGAATGAAGAGAAAAGAAAAAATTTATTATCTCAATTAATGGATAAAATACATATGGTAAAATTTAAAATCCTTTCAGAATAAAAAATACTTGAAAAATTGGAGTAGAAGAAAACTACCTTAACATATAAGTCATATATAAAAAGATCATAGAAAATATTATACTCCTTGGTCAAAGACTGAAAGCTTTTCCTCCAAGATCAAGAACAAGGCAAGGGTGCTCACTTTTGCCACTTATATTAAACATAGTGGTAGATGTTATGGCCAGAGCAATTAGGCAAGAATAAGAAATAAAAGGCATCCTAACTGTAAAGGTAAAGTAAAATAATCTGTGTTTGTACGATCTAGTATTTAGAAAATCTTAAAGGTTTCACAAAAAACCTATTAACACTAATAAGCAAATTCAGCAATGTAGCAGGATATAAAGTCAACATGCATTATACCAGTTGCATCTTTATATATGAATAATAAACATTAAAAAGTTATCAAAACAGTGCCATACATAATAGTATAGCAAATATAATTAGGAATTTCTCTAACCAAAATGGTGAAAGACATGTACAATAAAAACTATGAAGCATAAATAAATTAAAATATAGTCTATGTTCATGAATAGAAAGACAATATTTTTAAGATATTACCCAAAGCAATCTACAGATTCAATGAGAGCTGATAGTATTAGAGGATGGAAGAGAGAAACACAAAGCAAAGCTGTCCCAGATAAGTGCTCCTACCTATACCTATACTCAGTGTATATCTTCTGACTTCCGTCTAACACTCAGAAACTCAGAAGTGTGAGCTAAATAAAAGCTTTTGTTGCATATCACTGAGACTGTTGGTGTGTTTGTGTGTGTGTGCATGCATGATGAATGCAGCAGTACTGTGAACAGATCAGAACCGGAGGCCCCTTTCTAATTTGAATATGTGTCAGTGAGTTTAGCTTAGTGTAAATCAACCAACTAGCCTAAGAATATTCTAAATCATCCAGTCTCCAAAAAACCATTAGATGGCTGAGCAAATTGATGTTTGTTGTGTATTATGTTACTAATTTAGTTGTCATCTGTACACAGCATAGCTGTGAAAAAATTGATTCACAAATATAAAAATAAATAAATATATTCTTTCTCTAAAGAGTCCAGCTCTTGCAAATAAAAATAACATGAATTTTAGATTATAGTCTTTCTATTATAGTTAAGAATAACAATGAAAAAATATCTACTTGTCTTTCTCTTGGTTTTACATGCTTGCTTCAGCACTGCAGCAAAATAGATGAATTGGAAGGGAACAAGGAAAAATGTAAGACCTAAAGTTCTTGCTTTAAGTAATTCTCATTATTTCAGATCTACAACTGAACAAAATGACAAGATTAATATAGGATTATAATTCCGTAAGACCAGACTTAAAGAAATGTGAGAAGTAAATAAATGAGGTATAGTGCATAAGATAAATAAGTAAATAATGTGATATTGACTTAATAAACCTTTTGTTGAGCATCACCCTAGTATAAATGCCACTGATAAATTTTAGGAACAACTTAAGTTTGGAAGTTTCCAATTACTACATTTTGTTACATATTTTTCTATCCATAAACCACCGCCAAGGATGGATAGTAAAGCCTGCATGTATGCTCTGTACCTCAGCTGCCTTTAATGACAGAATCCTACTTACTCATCATTATCAATGTAATCTGAAGAATCCTGTGTAGGTAACATTAATAAATATTATTGTCATAGCACTCTGTATTTTACTTTATAGCACCACTCTCCATTAATTCTGTAGTCTTTACTTAATGCATGCCCTCATTGTTAGCAAATAAACCCCATTAATGCAGGACCAGTGTTTCTATTGAATGCTTAATGCTGTGTCTTGCAAAACTAATTTTTGTATCTGTGTTAATGAATGAACGAATGTTTAAACATCCTGAGACTCAGGATCAGTTATGATAAACAGTTATGATACCCTGTCATATATATATGAATTATTGGTTTCTCTCTAATTATCCTAAGAGATATATTCTGGCTTCAGAAGATGACTTGACATTCAGTCTTTACCGCCACTGTTAATGTGTTTATGTAGAGAGCCAGTCTAAACTACTAAGTTGCCAAAAACACTTGGTACCATATTGTATACAAATCTGAAAAATCTGTTAGGTCAGGTATATAAATATAAACCATACATATCACCACATCTCCATCATTTGTCCCCCTAATTGAAAGTCACAGTTTTGGGGACTTCACTATAGTCAGCTATACAAATTCGAACCAAACTACTCACTAGAATGTAGAATGCAAACTTGGTGACATCTCTCTAGGTGATGTCATTGTTAAAACAAAATACAAGTATCCTTTAATGACTGCTTCAAAATCTATCATTTGCCCTACTTATACTTAATGTAACTAGTTCAATCCATTCGTTTAAAAAGATTCGGGAAAAATGTTATTTTTTTCATATATCTGTGTTATTATTAGGTAATGGATACTATATTATGCTACTTGAATTTTGAATACCATTTTAAGAATACATTTTTGAATGGGGGAGAAGAAAGATGATGAAACTACAGACAACTGAAAGTGAAGGGGCTTCCTCTAAGGCGGGTGTGTGGAGAAATGTGCAGAATGGGGAGAGCTGAAAGCATTCAACTTTGTTGTAATTCTACACCCAATCCTACTCATGTTTTCCTATAAGTTCCAGTCAAAAAGCAGTTAGAGGTAGGGTTCATGTATTCAATCTAAACATTTTTTTAAATAATATAACACCGCATATAACAATTTAATAGGAGACAAGAGAAAGAAAAGCTCACTTCTCTGGAGTGTCTTACAGAACAATACTGGCACTTCTTTGGCAGAGATTTGCACAAGCAGCCACACTCTGTGAATCAGATGGGTAAGCCAAGACTCAGATGACTTTTTAAAATAGAGAAAATGAATTCCAAGTGCTTTAAACCATCCAGAAACAAGTGAGAAAAAAAATGGTAGCAACTAATGTTAGTCCATCCTGTTACCAGAAATTGATTAACAATCGTATTACTGGAAGAGAGGTTCTTTCAGTATCTCATATGATTTTAATAATACAGCCTTATTTTCTACAGTGAGAAATTGTTTCCCTCCATGACTACTTCTTAGTATAATGCTTCTTTATATGTTCAAGCTACTGAGGGTACAATGAAAATGCTCTCACTTCAATCAATTACAGTAATCATTAAGAAATTCATCACCTTTAAATGATGACTATAATTACTTCAATATCTCATGCTGCGGATATTACGGTGGTTTCTGCAAATCATTGCAGTGATATTTTTCATATTCAATGGGTATGAAATAAGTCGCTTTTATTCTGAATATAATTTCATAAATTTGTCATCTAGCTGAGATGGGCTATTCATGTAAAACATAAACGATTTTTTTAAATGGACTTCTTTTCAGCTTTTCTATGGTCCATAAGATACACACAGCAGGGGCAAACTAGAAGGAGTGGCAGCCACAAAACTTGGCAGAACTTTAAGAAAATTTCAATTTGAATTTTAAAAGATGTTTATTTAAACTACAGGAGGCTAAAATAAAAAAATGATTTTTATCTGACAGATCATCGAGATCATTCTAATGGGTAAGATATAAGCAGAATGTATGTTTTCTCTAGAAGAACTAATGTGCCAATGGCATATGTATATCTTCTGGTTTACATGAACAGTAGGCATGTAGCTTTTCCAGGGGTAGAATGTCCACAAAGGCAAAAGTTAAAGCCACAGAAATCGCCTTGCTCAGTCTTCAGCTGGATTAGAAGTTTTCAAAACTCACAGCCCTCTGTGTACTCTAGCCTTGTGTCCTGCTCATGGTAGGTGGGATGAAATCCTTTCATTTTAGAGAGATGGTGTAGTCATCTTTCATGCCCACAGAAATCCAGTATTCACAGTGAGACTTGTCTAACTCATTTAATCTCATTTTTTCTGTAGATAGAAGAAAATATTTGATTTAGAAATTAAGAGTGGGGAACACAAGAATAGTTAGAAAAGAAATATTTCTTAGTCAAACCTACTGATTCTCTTTCTCTGGTTTCCTATTCCTCCCTAGCCTACCACAAAAATTTAACAGAGGATTTGATAGTGTAATTAAGAATGTGCAGAAATTCCAACATGTCACTGGTTTTTCATGATTGCAAATGAAACCGAAATCAAAAACCCTGAGGCTCATGCTTTTAAGAATATCCTCGAGAATTCTTCTGCCTGGGAAGCACACAGCAGGGAGGCATTCTCTTTCCTGCATCCTTATTTTCTTGGTTTTATACCAACAATATATTTTCATTTCTCCTCTGAATGTCCCGAGGCAGCCAAATTTACAGATTAGCTCTTCCTTAAATGATACTCTTCGTTCTCTCGATCAAGAATTTCTTGGATATAAACCTTACTGGATATTTTTTAATAGTGTTTCTCTCTCTCTCTCTTTTTTTCTCCCTCTCTTTTTCTCTCTCTCTCGCTCTCTCCTTCTCTCTCTTCCTCTCTGTTCTTTCCTCATGCGTACATATTTTTGGTCCATGTTCTTGGCTTTGATGAAGGGGACTTCCGTCCTTTGTTCTGTTCATTCATCTTTGACCTGAAGCTCACCCTCGTGTCATTGTTTTGTTGCAGTGCCTCCCTGAGTTTTAAGCAAATGGTTTTTATAATTGGCCCTTGAACAACACAGGTGTAAACTGTGTTGTCCAACAAGAAACCAGTGGACCTACTTGTAAGCAGTTTTTTTTAAGAGTCCCTGCCTTGCTCTGTTACACAGGCTAAAATGCAGTGCCATGATCGTAGCTCACTGTAGCTGCCCAACTACTGGGCTTAAGTGACCCTCCCGCTTCAGGTTTATGGGCAGATATTTTTCAACCAAGTGCAGATGAAAAATACAGTATTCAGGAAATGCAAAACCCATGGATAGAAAAGGCTGACTTTTCCTACAGGCTGATTCCATAAGGCTTACTCAAGAGACTTGAGTGTGCATGGATTTTGGGATGGGGTTGGGATCCTAGAACCAATATCTCCTGTACACTGAGGGATGACTGACAACTATACTTGACATTATAGCTAATTCCCTAGTATGGCACACCCTGAGGCATGCAGTGCTCAATAATCCACATTTTGTTTGTATTTCCTTTGGTTTAGGGAAGTACGTAGAACAGCTTTCTTTTGAGGAAAAGAAATGCACAAAATCCTTGTTGTCTTCCACTGGGATCAAGTTACTTCTTTCTCACTTTGCTCCAGGGATAGGTATGTGAGGCTGGAGACCACCAACATCTAATAATAAAAAGGCAATCCTCCAGCCACCTGGCTCAGGAATGGGAAACAACTCTTACACTGCAAACTGAAGTGGGTCGTTTATGAGTAGTGTGCATGAGTAGAAAAAATAATAATAAGGACACCCTGAAGCAGAAATTCCAATAGTGTGGCCCTGCTGGGAAGCCAGAACATTAACGATAGAGTCCCAGCTACTGCAATCAGAGATAAAGTGGCTATTTTTGATGTACGGCCACAGGCTGATTGTGAAGGAGAAAGGCAAGATTTCAAAGACTGTCAGATTCTACCAGCACTGGCCACGGTTTCAAATCGAAGGAAGTCATTACAGATAATTTGATAATTGCGTCAGCTATTTCTGTGCGCAAAATAATGATTTCTGTGTAATCGTTTTCCTGACGTAATCTATGTAAAAGTTTAGCCACTATTTGTTCAAAAGTGAAAATTTAAACAAAACAAAAATCAACATGCATCCTTAGTTATATTCACTTTCTGTTTATCTCAAGTTAAGAAAAAGAAATGTATTTCTGTAAAATTATTCATAAAACAAGCTACAGTCTATTCTCAGCATAAACTGCATGTCATTTATACAGAGAAGATTTGTACCGACATAAAACTGGATAACAATTTTTTAAAAAGCTTAATAGAAATAAAAAAAACTCTTTTTAGCAGTTGGATTTTGATGTATCTGATAATGACGGACAGATAAAAAGTTTGAAAAGACCAGCATTTCTTCACTGATTGAAATTTATCTGGTTTTACTGATTTGTCCATTAAAGTAGTATCCTTCCTCAACTGTAGCCATTTCTAAAAAATAAGCCTATGATGTGCTACAAAACCAAAATTCAAAGCAGACAATATGAGGCACTTATGTGAAACAACCTCACCTGTGGCAATATTGCATCATTTAGGATTTCCTGGGATGATACACTAATTTTCAAAGGGGCACCCAGAAGAGTATCTACCTCAAGTCCCACTGCAAGACATTAAAGCACTTTCTTTAGGGCCATTAGGCAGAACTGTTTTGCCTGACTGGAGTAAGATACTATTTTGTTTCCTTTGAATATTGGACTTTACTGGCTTACTTGAATCTCTCACATAACTTAAGGGGTGTGCATAATATCATGGCAGAGGAATCAAACAAAATTCCCATTTACTTTCTTAATTCTTAAATATTTCAACATGCCAATGTAATGAGTAGTCAATATACTTGTCTTCTAAACTTAGAGTAATTAAAAATAACCAGCCCTCAAACTACAGTTTAGTGAAAAATACAGATAATGTAATGGTCAGGCTTCCACTTATTTTATTTTCTACTGAGTGAAGAAAATCAAACCACAAGCTTGTTGGTATCAAAGTCTTGGACCACATAGCTAATGTTATTAAAAAATACTTTTGCTGAGAATGATGGTTTTTTCCAGCTTCGTCCATGTCCCTGCAAAGGACACGAACTCATCCTTTTTGATGGCTGCATAGTATACATCATTCTCAGCAAACTGACACAAGAACAGAAAACCAAACACTGCATGTTCTCACTCATAAGTGGGTGTTGAACAATGGAACACATGGACACAGGGAGGGGAACATCACACACTTAGGTCTGTCATGAGATTGGGGCTATGGGAGGGATAGCAGGGGTTGAGGATATTGGGGAGGGATAACATTAGGAGAAATAACTAATGTAGGTGACAGGGGGATGGAGGCAGCAAGCCACCATGGCATGGCATACCTATGTAACAATCTTGCAAGGTCTGCATGTATACCCTAGAACTTTAAGTATAATAATAAAAAAGCTGGTTTCTTGAAAAGATAAATAATATTGATAGACTACTACCAAAGTTAACTAAGAAAAGAAGGGAGACGGTCCAAGTAAGCTCGATTAGAAGAGAAATGGAAAATATTACAACCAACAGCAGACAAATACAAAGGATTATCCAAGGTTTCTATGAACACCTTTACACATATACACTACAAAATCTAGAGAAGATAGAGATTCCTGTAAGTATGCAACCCTCCTAGCTTAAATCAGGAAGAATTAGAAACCTTAAACATACCAATAACAGCAGCAGGATTTAAATGGTACTTTTAAAATTGCTGAAAAAAAAAAGAAGTCCAGGACCAGAGAAATTCACAGCTGAATTTTGTCGACATTCGAAAAAGAATTTGTACCAATCTAATTGACACTATTCCACAAGATAGAGAAAGAAGGAATCCTCCCTCAATCATTCTATGTATCCACCATCACCCTAATACCCAAACCAGGGAAGAATATAACAAAAAAAGAACACCACAGACCAATATTCCTGATAAACATAGATGCAAAACTCCTTAACAAATTAATAGCTAACCTAATCCAACAGCATATCAAAAAGATAATCCACTATGATCAAGTGGCTGTCATACCGGGGATGCACAGATGGTGTAACATAAGCAAGTCAATATATGTTATATACCATATAAACAGAATTAAAAACAAAAAATCACAGGATTATCTTAACAGATGCAGAAAAGGCATTTGGCAAAATCCCGCATTGCTTTGTGATTAAAACCCTCAGGAAAATTGGCATAGAATGGACATACCTTAAGGTAAAAAAAGCCCTCTATGACAAACCCCCAGTCAACATAATACTGAATGGGGAAAAGCTAAAAGCATTCCCCCCAAGAACTGGAACAAGACAAGGATGCCCACTCTCACCACTTCTATTCAGCATAGTACTAAGTCCTATCCACAGCGATCAGACAAGAGAAAGCAATAAAGGACATCCAAATCAGAAAATAAAAGAGATATGATATTATACCTAGAAAACCCTAAAGACTCCTCCAAAAAGCTCCTAGATCTAAGAAATGAGTCCAGCAAAGTTTCAGGATACAAAATTAATTACTCAAATTAGTAGCTCTGCTATACACCAACAGCAACCGAGCTGAGAATCAAATCAAGAACTCAGCCCCTTTTACAATAGCTGCAAAAAATTAAATATATAGGAATATTCCTAACCAAGGATGTGGAAGAACTCTACAAGGAAAACTGGAAAACTGCTAAAAGAAATCATAGACAAAATAAATGAATGGGAAAAAAAATCTCATGTTCATGGATGGGTTGAATCAATACTGTGAAAATGGCCATACTGCCAAAAGCAATCTAAAAGTTTAATGCAATTCTCATCAAAATACCACCATCATTCTTCACAGAAATAAAAAAAAAAGTCCTAAAATTTGTATGGAACAAAAAAATGAGCCTGCATAGCCAAAGCAAGACTAAGCAAAAAGAACAAATTTGGAGGCATCACATTACCCAACTTTTAACTATACTATAAGGCCGTAGTCACCAAAACAGTATAGTACTGGTATAAAAATAAGCACATAGACCAAAGGGACAGAATAGAGAACCGAGAAATAAACCCAAATACTTACAAGCAACTGATTTTTGACAAAGAAAATTTTAAAAACTAAAGTGAGGAAAAGACACTCTATTCAACAAATGATGCTGGGATAATTGGCAAGCCACATGGAGAAGAATCAAACTGTATTCTCATCTTTCCCCTTATATAAAAATCAACTAAAGATGGGTCAAGAACTTAAATCCAAGACTTGAAATTATAAAAATTCTAGAAGTTAACATCAGAAAAACCTTTCTAGACATTGGCTTAGACAAAGACTTCATGACCAAGAACCCAAAAACAAATGCAACAAAACCAAATATAAATATATGTGACTTAAATAAACTAAAAAGCTCCTGCACAGCTAAAGAAATAATCAGCAGACTAAACAACAAACAGAGTGGGAGAAAACATCCAGAACCTACAAAGAGTTCAAACAAATTAGCAAGAAAAAAATAATCAAATCAAAAAATTGGCTAAGGACATAATAATAATAATAATAATAATAGATTTTGGAGGAGATGTGGTAAAAAGGGAACATTTTTACACTGTTGGCGGGAATGTAAACTAATACAACCACTGTAGAAAATGGTGTGGAAGTACTTTTAAGAACTAAATGTAGAATTATCATTTGATCCAGCCATCTCACTACTGGGTGTCTATCCAGAGGAAAAGAAGTCATATAAAAAAGATACCTGCACACACGTATTTATAGCAGCATAACTCACAATTGCAAAAATATGAAACCAGCCTAAATGCCCACTGATCAATTAGTGGATAAAGAAATTGTGGTATATATATATACAATAGAATACTACACAACAACAAAAAGGAAAAAAATCATGGCATTCACAGCATCCTGGATGAAATTGGAGACCATTATTTTAAGTGAAGTAAATCAGGAATGGAAAACCAAACATCTTATGTTCTCATTCATAAGTGAGAGCTAAGCTATGAGGATGCAAACGAATAGGAATAATACAATGGACTTTGGGGAGTTGGGGGAAGGGTTGGAAAAGGGGGTGAGGGAGAAAAGACTACAAATTGGGTACAGTGTATACTGCTAGGTTAATGGGTGCACTAAAATCTCAGAAATCACCACTAAAGAACTTACTCATGTAACCAAATCCCACCTGTTTCCCAGAAACCTATGGAAAATAAAATAAAATAAAATAAAATTGCAATCTAACCACATTTTCATAGAGCATCTGTATATGCTGCGGATCCACTCCAGCCTGCAGTTGCTTTGGACTCTTCAAAGCCCAAAGGCAAAAACAGCGAAGGCAGCCAAAAGCAAAGATGATGGCCCACCCCTCCTCTTGGGAGCTGTGTTCCAGGAAGGTTTTAAACTGCTATTGGCTGGAAAACACCATCAGGGTTTACTGGACACCCTGTTTGGGAGATTCCACCCAGTGAAGAGAAATGGAATTCAAGATTCATATGACTAAGCAGTCTGATTACTTCTCCGTAGTGCTGCTAGGCTGTGCTGTGGGAGTGCTCCTGTCTACAGTTGCCTTGGACTCCCTGATGAATCCTTTTCGATGTAAGTACAGATGAAGAATGATTAGACAGATAGTAAAGTGGATGCAAAATATTTTGAGGGGCTTTCTAATCACTAGGATAATCCACGATCTTTTTATTTTATATCCATTGTACCATCAATGGTCTTCACTTTTTTTTTTTTTTTTTTAATTTTCTTACAGAAGCCTCACTCTTTGTGGTTCTCCAAAAAAAAAACAAAACAAAAAAAAAACAAAAAAAGAAACAAAACTCTTTATCCTTCTTAAATTAAAAAGAAATAGGAAGTTTCAGTGCTTCCTTCCATTTTGCTATTCCTAAAGTAATATGATAATTTTATGCTTACTCATAGAAAAAAAATTATCTAATTTTTTTACCCACTCTTCCCTTCAAAAGTAACTGCCTACCATAGTGTTTATTTCTAAAGTCCAGGGGAGGGAACAGAAGAAAACAGAAGTGAAGATATAAGTCTAAGAACTTAGAATTTAGAAGAATGTCTCCGGTTTTCCTTTGACCATGTGAAATAGAATTTGTGAATCAAAAAAGTTATGACAGATTGAAATATCAGTCTTTTGTAAACTTTATCTTTTAATACTTGATTTAATTTGTGAATGGTCAGTCTTGTAAACTTTATCTTTCAATACTTAATTTTTGCTTTATATGATCTCTTATACGTTTTCTTCTTCCTCCTCCTCCTCCTCTTCCTCCTCCTCCTTTCTTCTTCTTCTACTCCTCCTCCTCCTTCTTCTTCTTCTCTTCTTTTTCTTCTTTCTTCTTATTTGAGGCAGAGTCTCACTCTGTAGTCCAGGCTGGAGTGCAGTGGCATGATCTTTGCTCACTGAAACCTCTGCCTCACAGGCTCAAGTAATCCTCCCACCTCAGCCTTCCAAGTAGCTTGGACTACAGGCATGCACCACCATGCCTGGCTAATTTTTGTATTTATTTTAAAAAATAGGTTTCACCATGTTGCTAAGCTGGTCTCAAACTCCTGGACCCAAGTGATCTGTCCACCTCGGGCTCTCAAAGTGCTGAAATTTCAGGTGTGGTCCATCATCCTTGGCCTACTTATTCTTTGTTTTTAGTAATTAAAAAAATTATTTATTATACCTTAAGTTCTGGGGTATGTGTGCAGATTGTGCAGGTTTGTTACATAGGTATACATGTGCTACAGTGGTGGTTTGCTGAATCCATTGCCCAGTCATCTACATTAGGTATTTCTCCTAATGCTATCCCCTCACAATCCCCCTACCCTCTGCTATTCCTTCCCTAGCACCTCACACCCCAGGCTCCAGTGTGTGATGTTTCCCTCCCTATGTCTATGTGTTCTCATTGTTCAACACCCACATGAGTGAGAACATGCAGTGTTTGGTTGTCTGTTCTTGTGTCCATTTGCTGAGAATGATGGTTTCCAGTTTCATCCATGTCCCTGCAAAGGATATGAACTCATCCTTTTTTTATGGCTGCTTAGTATTCTATGGTGTATATGTGCCACATTTTCTTTATCCAATCTATTATTGATGGGCCTGTGGGTTGGTTTTAAGTCTTTGCTATTATGAACAGTGCTGCAATAAACATATGTGTGCATGTGTCTTTATAATAGAATGATTTATAATTCTTTGGGTATATACCCAGTAAGGGGATTGCTGTGTTAAATGGTATTTCTGGTTCTAGATCCTTGAGAAATCGCCACACTGTCTTCCACAATGGTTGAACTAATTTACACTCTCACCAGCAGTGTAAAAGTGTTCCTATTTCTCCACATCCTCTCCAGCATCTGTTGTCTTCTGGTTTTTTGTGATCGCCATTTTAACTGGCATGAGGTGGTATCTCAATGTGGTTTTGATTTACATTTCTCTAACGACCAGTGATGATGAGCTTTTTTTCATAAGTTTGTTGGCAGCATAAATGTCTTCTTTTGAAAAGTGTCTGTTCAAATTCTTCTTCCACTTTTTGATGTTTTTTCTTTCTTGTAAATTTAAGTTATCTGTAGATTCTGGATATTAGCACTTTGTCAGATGGGTAGATTGCAAAAATTTTTTCCCATTCTGTTGGTTGCTGGTTCACTCTGATGAGAGTTTCTTTTGCTGTGCAGAAGCTATTTTGGCTTATGTAGCCATTGCTTTTGTTGTTTTAGTCATGAAGTCCTTGCCCATGTCTATGTCCTGAATGGTATTGCCTAGGATTTCTTACAGAGTTTTTATGGTGTTAGGTCTCATGTTTAAATGTTTAATCCATCTGGAGTTAATTTTTGTATAAGGTGTAAGGAAGGGATCCAGTTTCAGCTTTCTGCATATGGCTAGCCAGTTTTCCCAACATCATTTATTAAATAGGTAATCCTTTCCCCATTGCTCATTTTTGTCTGGTTTGACAAAGATCAGATGGTTGTAGACGTATGGCATTCTTTCTGAGGCCTCTGATCTGTTTCATTGGTCTATATCTCTGTCTTGGTACCAGTACCATTCTGTTATGATTACAGTAGCCTTGTAATATAGTTTGAAGTCAGGTAGGGTGATGCCTCCAAGTTTTTTTTTCCTTTTTGGTTAGGATTGTCTTGGCTATATGGGCTCTTCTATGGTTCCATATGAAGTTTAATGTGTTTTTTTGTAGTTCTGTGAAGAAGGTCAGTGGTAGCTTGATGTGGATAGCATTGAATATATAAATTACTTTGGGAAGTATGGCCATTTTCACCATATTGATTCTTTCTAAACATGAGCATGGACTGTTTTTCCATCTGTTTGTGTCCTCTCTTATTTCCTTGATCAGCGATTTGTAGTTCTCCTTGAAGAGGTCCTTCACATTCTTTGTTAGTTGTATTCCTAGGTATTTTATTCTCTTTGTGGCAATTGTGTATAGGGGTTCCCTCATGATTTGGCTCTCTGTTTGTCGATTATTGGTGTATAGGAATGCTTGCAATTTATTTATTTATTTATTGAATTTTAGGTTTTGGGGTACATGTGAAGAACATGCAAGATTGTTGCATAGGTACACACATGGCAGTGTGATTTGCTGCCTTCCTCCCCATCACCTTGCACTTTGATTTTGTATCCTGAGACTTTGCTGAAATTACTTATCAGCTTAAGGAGATTTTGGGCTGAGATGATGGAGTCTTCTAAATATACAATATACAATCATGTCATCTGCAAACAGGGACAATTTTACTTCCTCTCTTCCTATTTGAATACTCTTTATTTCTTTCTTTTGACTGATAGCCCTAGCCAGAACTTCCAATACTGTATTGAATAGGAGTGGTGAGCAGGGACATTCTTGTCTTATGCCAGTTT